>JAWQRM010000575.1:0-21330 GCA_033557675.1 Coptodactyla brooksi | reverse complement strand
CGGCTCCAATTGTTGTCGCATCCACCGTATTCGCCCGATTTGGCTCCCTCGGACTATTATCTCTTCCCAAACCTCAAAAGATGGCTCATCAATAAAAAAAATTCAGCTCACGCGAGGAAATCATCGACGCCACATTTTACAGACCTTTTTTCATTCCCAAGGAGGTTACTTTTCACCCCACCTAGTAAATGCTTTAACTCCTGGGGTAAAGTTGGAGCAGCAATTAAGCTTTCACTCCAGAGGGTAAGTTGGAGTAGCACAGATGCTTTAACTCCAGAGGGCAAGTTGGAGCAGCAGTCAAGCTTTCACTCCAGAGGGAGAGTTGCAGCAGTAATTAAGCTTTCACTCCAGAAGGAGAGTTGGAGCAGCATTTAAGCTTTCACTCCAGAGGGAGAGTTGGAGCAGCAATTAAGCTTTCATTCAGACGGAGAGTTGGAGCAACATGTAAGCTTTCACTCCAGAGGGAGAGTTTGAGCAGCATTCAAGCTAAGAAAAGTGTAATGTCAAATCAGTATCTGCTTGTTTTTACGTACTACAATTAAAATGCAAGGTTGCATTTATGACATATGTAAGTATATACAATGTACTTTTATGCTATTAATTATGTTGGGTCGATATAGGCATATTACACCAGATCTGATTCATATCCGGCGCATGTTTGGGCCTTTCCGGGCCCTCGGGTCTCCAAACTTTGCTTATAAAGAATAAAGTGTTAATAAAGAGTTGCAAAAGGGAAAGTGGGCGAAAGCGCAGCCTGTCCCACGCCATGTGCTTGGATATTGGAAGTGAGTGATTTACTACCAGCACATAAGGACATCATTGTCGCCACCCCTGGGCCCCGGAAATGAACGATCCGATATTTTTTGCTAGCACGTGCCGTTGGCACACCCGTATCGGTTTGTTACCGCTGATTTAAGACGTGATTTTCAGCGACAACGCCTTCCGAGACGTCCACGATCGTTCACGTTCTAGGACCCGTTGCATATACGTGGTTAAAAATTAACGCAGATTGCACGGCCGAAGTTTAGCGCCCTCTGGCGTCTGAACGCGCCCTTAGGTCCGTCTCCCTTCGCGCAACCCCCTTTTCAATCACTTTTACCCGTTCTCAAACCGTGGAAAGGGCGAAGGGAGTCGGCCTTTGTACCTCCTTCTGTCTAGTCGGCAAATTGCTTTTTTAATTTTAGATGCAGTCATCATACGCGTCCGAATCGATCAAAGTCGCTGTTGCCACCGTCTTAAATCGAAACCAATTACTTAAAAGTGCTGCAGGTGGTCGGAGAGATGGGAAAACGTGAATTTCTCGAATTTAAAGCTCCGGCCGATGCACGGTTTGGTTGTTTTGGTGATTCATGCTCGTTCATTAAGCCACTCGAACGTCACACACTTGAGAAGACGCCCTCTACATCATACGCAATTAATTTTCTATCGCACACGTCGAGCGCAAGCTTTCGCATTCACGGAGGGGTTGGAAAAAATCCGAGCGGTCGCTTCTGCGAGTACGCGCGCTGGTGTATTGATATAGAAAGGATTATCGTCTTTTTGCGATACTTTTGCATCCTACCTACGCGACTACTCAACAATTTCCTCATTAAAGGCTGTTTACGTTTGCCGACCGCGTTGAAATTGCTTTTCCCCCCTCCTGGAAAATAAATAATCCTGCGTCAAAACGATTTCCAGAAAGACATTATTAAAGTCTAATTGAGATCACGTAGAATAAGCTTCACCTAAAAACAAGCTTTTGTTATAAGCTTGAAAAGCAAAACTTTCCCTCTGAAACATTATTATTTGAAGCGACATGATATTTAAATCACGATCAAGGTAAGAGAAAATTATAGGCAGTGTAACAACTACAAAGAAACTAGTTGCACAGTACTTTTTGAACAACAATATTTTAAGTTTTTCTCCATAATTTTCACCTAGGTTTACACAATCTATTTTTTAAGTATTAAACAGACAGCCTATATATTAATTAGGTAGAATAATGAAGGGACATGGTATTTAAAACACAATCGAGGTAAGAGAAGGGTATGTGTGGTGTAACAACTACAAAGAAACTAGTCGCACAGCGGCTCGTTTTAAGTACTAGACAGTATTTAAGTAAGTATTCACTACAGTCAGTATTAATTAAGTATTAAGTAAATCTAGTAAGTAAGTAAGTACTTATGTAGTATTTCTGTGGAATACTATTTTAAAGAAATACTTTTTGAACCTCAATATTTTTAGTTAATTTTCGCCCAGGTTTACACAATCTATTCTTTTAAGTACTAAACAGACAGCGAGTACATTAATTATTTAGAGTATGAAGGGAAATGGTATTTAACCCCCTGCATTACCAATTATTTTCAAAATAAAGTGCCAGTTCTGACTGTTTAATTAATGCAAAAACTAAAATGTTTCGGCTGTTTTGTAATTTATTTGTGTATATATTGACATACTTTATTTGTATTATAACAATTTTATGATCTAATGATATAAATGTAAAAGGCAAATTAAAAAGAATACTCTTCAAGTAATAATGAAATAAAGAACATTGTGTTTAAACTATTCAAGTATTCAAACAATATTAACATTTTTAATATTGTTTAATATTACTTATTATAATTGCAGTTATTTTGTAATATCTGCTGATTACTAACATTCTTCAAGGTAGAGCCACCTTACATCGCTTACATTGTCAAGTTGTCTCGCTTCATACATTATGTTTAGCGTACACATGATACCTTTTAGTAGTCACAAAATGTTCCCAATTTTTAGCTGGTAATCGTAATGGTGAATCGCCTACCGTAGATGGTGCACGGGTATTGTATTTAGGCACCGATAATTTAGACAGTAATTCTTCTGAAGTATTGCTTTTTTCAGTGAATAATGGAATGCAAACCATGAGCATTGCAGAGTGCAATGTCATTCATGTAATAAAATACCTTCTTGTATATTTTGTCCTTTGGGTTCCTTCGGGAACAACAATATTTTTAGTTTTCTCCATAATTTTCACTTAGGTTTACACAATCTGTTCTTTTAAGTACCAAACAGACAGCGTCTATATTAATTAAGTACAATAATGAAGGGATATGATATTTAAATCACGATGAAGGTAAGAGAAGGTTATGTGCGGTGTAACAACTACAAAGAAAGAAGTCGCACAGTTTACTTTAAATTAGTACGACTCAATTAAAAAGAGATAAAAGATGCATTAGTGATCAAAGCCAAATGTGTTGGATTAGATTGTGACACCCTAGGCGGCCTTCGTTTGACGAACGTACTAGTTAGGGCTCCCGCAGAATTTCCAAGCTGAGCCGCAACAGTGGAGAAGGGTTGCGTTCTTAATAAAATCTAAGGATGGTTTTCTTGGGTGTTTTTCTTCCAAAGGAAATAAGGACATATATTGAAAACAACAAATAGTACAGTGACACAGGTACCATAAATAAATATTATATTAATAAAATCTGTTAATTTAATCCTGAAGGAACATTATTTCTTAACTTTTACTATTACTGCTGTTCTATCATGACTCCCTAGTTGGTAATCAAGTGTTTTCTTTACAATCACACCAATTAACAAGTTTTACAAGTTTTTGGGATGAATGAAAGTTCTATAAAGCATTTCGGAAGTTAATCCATCACAAAATTAAGAGGATTCTTTACGTCAGCATTTATATTTCTATTAAATGCGGACGGATACGGTTGATGGGCCGCAAAGCCAAGCGATATCTATATAGTTTCACCTCCAATAGCCGGGGTGTCAGTCGACTAGACGTGGGTTCTCCCTGACAGGGAGTTAGTCACGGCGGTTGGGTTACATCCCCGCGGGGGCAGCCGAAGAAACCGAAGACGAAAATGGCTCGCGGATGTTCTAGAAAAGGCCGCCGCCGCCGCCACTGCCGCGCAAAACGTAAAATTGAAACCGATTAAAGTTTGTTCATAAAGTCTTATCGGCGGGAGGGTTAATTCTGGGGCCCCGTAGGGCCATCCGTCTTTGAGATAAAGGGCGCAGGTAATGGAAACATCGATCTGATAGGGAATATCGGGCGAGAGAAATAAATAAAAAGGGCCCCCGTCCGGTTGACCGGAAACCGGTTAACTTAAATTGCTGATAGGGCTTTAGGAAATATCGGAAATTTCCTCTCTCCCACAGGACGCAATCTCCGCAGGACAATATTACGGGGAAACTTCTAAAGATATACGTCTCCTTAGTTTCAAGTAATTTTAACTATCTCACTATTTTTATCTGGATTAAAGGAAAGAAGCTGTCTTCGATATATGGTTTAAAATCAAAAATAGGACAACTTGTTGCAATCCGTTTGGAGGTATTTCTCCAGTAAAAATATCGTGGCACCCTAGAAAACCAACATTTAATTTCATTAGGAACTCACCCCTTCTCCACTGTAGTGGGTGGGCCTGGAAGTAGTGACTGGATCTATAACATTCTCTCAACAAATCTTATTTACCGAGACAATTATTATTTAGTTTTTAATTTAAATTTTGTGAGAATGTTGCACTGAAAGCAGGTTAATGTAATTAGTGACAGTTGTGAGCAGGCTGTTGCTGACTATACTCTTGTAGACCGGTTGATGATTTGGATGATCAGTGTAGCTTTAAAATCATTACAAGGTAGCGTAGAAGTCTTGAGTAGAAGAATTTTCTGTTCAAATTTTAAATAAGTGTAAATTCCAGAGCCCAAATCAGCTGATACAACCAGTTTTAATTAATAAGCTTGAATTCTGGTACAGATAATATCCATTTGCAATAGAACCTTAAGAATGTCATCTGGTTTCGTAGATCTTTAACGTTATTTCATAATAATAAAGTATTACTTAAACTGATTATGTCATTTTAAAGTTTGTTTTGTGCTTTTTCTTAATATTTTATGAAATTTAATGTACTGTGCGACTTGTTTCTTTGTAGTTGTTACACCGCACATAACATTCTTTTACCCTGATCGTGGTTTAAATATCACGTCCTTTCATTATTCTACGTAATTAATACACATGCTGTCTGTTTAGTACTTAAAAAAATAAATTTTGTAAATATGGATGAAAATTGTGGAGAAAAACTAAAAATATTGTCGTCCAAAAAATATTCCTTTAAAATACTATTCCACGGGAGAAGTTTTGCTTTTTTCTATAACGAAAACTTGTTCTTAGGTGAAGCTTATTCGAATCGTTCTGATTTTGATTAATATATTTTTTTTAATTATAATTAGAGTTTTAGGTATTAATTTGAAGTTAAGATTAAACAACCAGCTTTTCTTTTCCATCGATATCATAGATAATCTTATTATATAGATTTGATAGCAAAAAAGACAAAAAATGTACAAAAAAAATTCTTAAAACGAGATAACTAAAAAAAATTGTAGCCGATTTAAATAAAATCTATTATCCAGTCCGTTTTCCCTAATTAATATACAGGCTGTTTGTCTAGTAGTTAAAACGAACCGTTGTGCGACTCGTTTCTTTGTAGTTGTTACACCGTACATAACTTTCTCTTACCTTGATCGTGGTTTAAATATCATGGCCCTTCATTATTCTACCTAATTAATATATACGCTGTTTCTTTAATACTTAAAAAATAGATTTTGTAAACGTGGGTGAAATTATGGTGAAAAACTGAAAATATTGTGGTTCAAAAATATTTCTTTAAAATAGTATCCCACAGAAAGGTTCTTAGGTGAAACTTATTCGAATGGTTCTGATTTTGAAGTTTTTTTTTAATTGAGTTTTACTAATTTAAAGTTAAGATTAGACTAGTACATAATAGAACATAATAGAATCTGATAGATAATTTGCTTTTATAATTTCTTCATCAACTTCACAGATAATCTTGCGTTTTGATTGCCAGAAAGACAGAAAATGTACAGAAAAATGTCTTTAAACGAGATAAATAAAGAAAATTGTACCAGATTTGACTAAAATCTGGTATCCAGTGTGTTCCCCTAATTAATATACAAGCTGTGTGTCTAGTAGTACTTGAAACGAGCTGCTGTGCGACTGGTTTCTTTGTAGTTGTTACACCATAACTTACCTTGACGATGGTTTAAATATCATGTCCATTAATTATTTATTCTGCCTAATTAAATATACAGGCTGTCTGTTTAGTATCCAGTGTGTTTCTCCTAATTAATATACAGTACTTAAAACCTAATACTTAGCCTAGTACTTAAAACGAACCGTTGTGCAACTCGTTTCGTTGTAGTTGTTACACGCATATAACTTTCTCTTACCTTGATCGTACTTAAAAAGATGGTCAAGTTTGAAACAATAAGTAACTAGTAAGAATATTTATAAGTAGTTTATAAGTAGCTGTACATATTTTGCTTTAAGCGCGATCATGCAGAAATTAGAACGCGGCCGCGATAAAAAGCCCCTGGTGAGTGCTTTTCCGGTTCCTCTTAGCGCGGGGGACAAGATTTTAGCTATTAATTATGGCCCTGACTCACGAGGACACGTGCCAGTCACGCGTCGAGGGATGGGGTTTGGTATCAAAGAACTAGGCGACAACAATCGCTGAGGATTATTTATGGGACGCGTGTCGCTTGTTTTACTAGTTTTCCGTCGCTAACGGAAGGTTTTTATGTGTCGACTTTTCACCCCCGGGGGTTGTTTAGGGCTGGCGAGTTTCTTTCGATGCAGCCTCGCGCAATTAGAAGGCAAAAATAACAATTTTTTTTCTTTCGGTGCTGCTTCAGGAGTCTGAAAGATGAAATCGATAACGTCCGGTGTTATTGACCGCCTAATTCCGATATTATTCTTCGGCTCCCTTTATGCAAAAAGATGACTGGCTCTTTCGCCGGACGAGCGGTTTTAAATCGAACTGACCAGTTTAGGAGAAATGAAGGAATGACTGCGCGAGTTTCCGTGACAGTTCCTGCGGCCGTACGGCTAGTTCTTGCGGGCAAAAAGGGTCCAGGGGAACGGCAGGGAATATTAAGCCGCGCGTTCCGAATTTCTGGGGACTTAGCGCCCCGAAAACTTGTCGCCGAAAATTAACCCAATCAAAAGGAAAGGGGCTCGTTGTTGGCATAAATACTTAGACTCAATTCACGTCGGTCCCTCCGGATCCCGGAGGAACCCTAGTTACCGTCCGGCGGCCCTAAGTGACCGGCAAACTTGTCAATTACCTCAAGGGAATACATTACGGAAACGCGTAAGCCGCTTAGACGCGTTTCTTTCTCAAAGGGCTCCGAAGACTTCCGCCGAACTCTGGCGGTCGTTTGCGGTAAATAGACAAAAGGCATCGAACCCATTAGTATCCGCTGCAAAAGGGTAAGGGCCACGTCTTTAAGGGAGAAAGTAATTAGCTTAAATAGGGGGTATACAAGATGAATTGGTGGGATAACCTACAATGGGGTGATTTACTTCAGCTGTCCCGCACAGATCAAACTTAATAGCTGAGATTTGTTCTCCAGAAGGGTGAACTAAAAATACGGAAGCAGAAGGTAATCTATGTACCCCACAGTAAATAAACTTCACTCTAAATTCTAGAACAGATACAGTAAACAAGATTCTACTGATACAATAGACCCGACTCGAATTACTCAGACCACAATGACAATACTGAGTAACACAATGACAATTTTGTTCCAGACACATACATAAGTCGCCCAAAATCTACAAAAACCTACTACCCAACACCATCATATTAAGACGAAACAATGTAAGAATGAAATATTAAGTTCCTTCATATGTGGGCTTGCCAGGACGCAATACATTATTTTTATGTTTGTGCGTTTTCGGGGAGATAAGAAATCTGCACACGATGCGTTAAGTCCCCGAGACGCTTTATGGGATTTTAAAATATGGGGTGTTTCGGTTAATTCGGTGACGCCTTGAGGATCTCATAATTGGTTAGAGGTTAACCCTCGAATTTTCGTAAGGAATCTGGGTGGAGCTAGAGGTCGCTTGGGAGGAAAATATCCTAAGGAAGGAAGTCAGTGACGGTCTTCTCCAGAGTTCGGTAACGAGTTTTCCTCGAGTGTAGTTAAGTTCATAGCCTAAGTATTCCCTGAACTTCAAAAGACTTTAACCTTTTCAAGACAGAGTCCCAAAGGAATTTTTAACTACAAATTCGCGTAGTGGCTTAGGCGTGATTATTCGCCATCACCATAGCTTCGCTGTAACTTCAAGTCTAAAAGTCAAAATGGCGAAGTTTCGATGGAACGGAATGTTAAAATCCATTCGCCAAAGACTGGGTTTGACCACCGATGACAAGCACATCTTCTGGCAGAGGCTTAAGCAGCTGCCGCGCGATTTCGGCCATTCGAAGGTGCTGAAGCTGCTGATATCGATCCCGTTGGACCCCACGTGGTACTACTTCACCATGATCGGTATAATCGTGGAGATAAACTGCAACCTTTACGTCGCGGCCAGCAGATCCTGCAGGAGGTTCCCGCCTCGAGTGTACTGTAAGTCCCAGTGGAATAAGATGTTCTATCATCAACATCGTTACGTTTTGTTTTATTCTTAAGATTAGTCCTTGTGGTGTCCTTTCCTTGTTTTGTCTTACCCTTTCCTTGTTTGTGTGGTAGTCAAGAGGGGGCGTGATTTCCTACAAGACTTGTTTAATTCTTTGTCCTTGGTATTTTTCCATAATTCTAGTTTTTCGCATTTTTCACTGTTATTCGTGCATTGGTAATTGCGGTGGCGTTTTTTTTTTCGTTCAATTATCTATCCTTCAATTCAATTTTAGCCTGCAAACATACTATCCCATTCACAGCGCTCTCTAAGAGGTTAGGTTCACTCAGTGTTGACATTAGTCACACCGTTATTAAATTTTCAGCCGACAGTTCGATTGTTCACATTACAGATCACTGCATTACTAATTGGTTAACATTTATCTTGTTCTCTTTTTGGGTAAGAGTTTGTTTGGGTTGATTTTAATTTTGGGCCCAGGTTTTCCCTGTGTAATTCAGAGCTTGTCGTCCTTGAAGGGAGGTCTTGTATTAGTTTCAACTTTTGATGACGGGTGACTTTCTCATTTCAGCGCTCCTGCTGATCATAGACTACCTGTATGCAGTGGATGTGATAGCGATCTTCTTCGTGAAGGTACTGAGGATACAGAAACCGTTGATATGCCTGGCGGACAGGCCGTACATCGTGCTGTTAATCGAAGCCATCAGCGCGATGCCGTACTGGTCGCTGATACCGGCCGACCTGCCAAAAGAAAAGGAATCGTACTACTGTATGGTACTGTTAAAGTACCTGCTGAGGATGGCGAGGCTCATCTACTTCCTCATCTGGTACAACAAGCGACTGATCACGAAGCCGATAGTCGCGTACTGCGTCCTGGTATTCGGGGTGTCGATTGTCGGTCTGTCGTCGGCGGTCCTCTATTGCAACGTCGATCCCGATTCGGCGAGCATCTGTAACGACACGGTGCGCGTGGTGACAATGGGAATATCGAATATCGCGTTGGTGCCGTTCGGAGACGTGCCCATCGACAGCGTATGGTGGAACCTGATAAGTACGATACTCTTGACGGCGACGTACGTCGTTTTCACCGTGCCGACGTTGGTACAGTTGACCGTGAACGTGATATTCTCGAACGTGCTGAGGTACATCTACATATTCATCTACAAGTCGTACCACCTGGTCCACGTGATATACGACGTGCCCGCCCACATCCAAACCGAGACGGCCAGGTACTTCGACACGATCTGGAAGTACTGCGACGGGTACAGCGATGATCTGGGCTTCTTCGACGAGGCGTGCCACCCGGCGCTGACGAAGGAAATCCGCCTGGACGTGTCGTGGTTGGCGTTCAAGCATTCGCGCCTCTTTCGCAACTTCGACATGTACTCGCTGCTGCAGGTGTCCGAGATCGTCAAGCAGCAGTTTCTCGTCGCGGGCGAATACGTCTTTAAAGCTGGGGAAATGAAGAGAAAGATGGTTTATGTCGTGTCGGGAACGATCAGTCTCCTGTCGGAGGAGGACGCGGAGTCTCCGATAGTATCCTTGACGCACGGCACCTGTATCGGCGAGGCGTCGTTGCTCCTCTCGTACAGGTCTAAGAACACCGTGCAGTGTAGGACGTTTTGCGAGCTGCTCGTCATTGAGCGCGCGGACTTCATAAGGGCGATGAAAAAGATGCCGACGAGAGCGAAGCTCCTGAAGGCGGCGATCGAGGACAGGGTAAGGTTCGCGAGGAATTTGAAGCGGCTTTCGGATAGCGCTAGGGCGAAGCTCGTGGACGCAGACGAAACTCGGGACATGTACACGATCCACTGGTTGAAGCACACGCTCCACAAGCTGATGTCGGTGGACGAGGAGTCGACGAGGAGGCACGGACTGCAAAACGTGTACCTTCTGCACAGGATCGACGATACGATTTTCGATCCGATGATATTCACGGCCGAATACCTCGACATGCTATCGATCGCCGAGAGGTACAAGATGGAGAAGGATTCGGTCTTCGCGAAATCGACGTTCCCGTACGTGTTCCAACCCGATGCGATCGTCGTCGTCCTGTACAAGTACGTGGTGGCGATCACGACGGTCTTCGCGTGCCTGTGGATCCCTTACAAGGCGTTCTTGGAGGGCGGCACCGATAGGCGGACGGGCTTCTTCCCATCATTTCTCATAACGGTCGTCTACTGTCTGGACATCTACCTCCAGATGTCGACGGCGATTTCGAGCAAGAACGGCTTCATCACGAAGACGAGCGAGATCTTCCTGTACAGGTTGAAACTGTTCAGTTTCTGGACGGACGTCGCGGCCTCCATTCCCCTCGAAACGTTCACTTCGGTGATCGTGCGCGACTTGAGCGATCAGTTCTCGGCCATGTTACGCCTGAATCGGCTGGTGAAGATATGGAGGCTGGCGATGATGTTCAAGGATTGGGAGAAGAGGTTCAACGCGAACGTGATACTCCTGCGTTACACGAGGTACACTCTCCTCCACCTTTACGTGATCTACTTGGTGTACTGCGTCATGCGGTACGCCTACCCCGAACTCGACTGCGGAATCCTGCTGTTCACGACGTTCATGTTATCGCTACAGACGACGAACAGGGACACCGACTTTCTAAATCCGAACCTGAAGCTGTTCATCGCGGTGAACGTCGCGTTCCGAGTGCTGTTCATCATCAAGTTCGTCTACATCATCTCGGCGCTGGTCATGGCGAACATGAACAGGCTGTTCGCGCAGCAGTACTGCCAGGACGTGTTCACGAAGATAGAGGCGATGAGGCTGCCGAAGATCTACAAGGTGAGAACGGCCGAGTACCTCAGGTTGCAGTACAACGAGAACATGGGCGTGAACTTACGGACGAACTTCTACTACCTCTCGCGGATCACTAAGACGCTCCACTTCAACACGATCGACGCGATCACCTCCGACGTATGGGAGTCGTTCACGTTTTTTGGCGACTTCCTCGCGAACGTGACTGACGATATGTACCCCGTGATGAGGATGGAGAGCCTGCCGGCGAACGAGGTGATCGTCTACAGCGGCGATTACTTCAGGAAGTGCTACATCAAGTACCTGGGTATCATAGAGATCATCGACCAGTTCGGGAACGTTCTCAGTCAGGAGAACGAGACGACGAACCGCGTCATCAACTTGGTTCCGTGCCTCCTGAACGTGCCCTCTCTGTTCACGATGAGGACGGTGACGGTCAGCAGGTTCATAGTGTTCAAAATCGAGGACCTGCTGCTCGCTATCGCCAGGCATCAGAGGCACAACGACATCCTGCAGAAGACTATCGAGCAGTGCAACGACATCTCGCAGCGGTTGGTCGAGTTGGCGTCGGTCGAAACGAACTGCGTCGTCCCCCCGGATAAGTTGCCCCCGAAGAAGAACATCCACTCGTTCGGTTACAACTTTACGCATGGCACGATGGAGGAGTACGATTATCACTACCCGTTCGACAGGCTCTATCCGCTCAGTTTTCTCAGGGTGTTCCTACTCAGGAGCACGATCTATCCCGACAGCAATTTCCTGATAATCTGGGAATCGTTTCGCAGCGTTTTCGCGATTTTGACCGCGATACTGTACATGATGCCACCGATTGTGCGCACTCCTTACAGGATCATCTTGATCCTCTTGGACGTTACGGCCTATGTCGATATTTACATGAGGATGCACGTGTGTTATCACACCGCCGACGGCATCTTGGTGACTCATCCCTTGAGTACGGCGAAGCACTACTTCTCCAACGGATTCTTACTGGATCTGCTCGGTGTCCTCCCCATCTCGATACTCTCAGCACCGTACGACGCGATCAGCTACTTCGCGACGAACACTAACAGGCTGCTGCAGTTGCACCGTTACGTGAGCTTCATGTACATGCTCCAGGTTAAATCGTTGACGGCTGTGCCCTCGTTCTTCATGATCTCCTACGTTCCGGTACTGTTCGTCGTGGGGAATTTCTTCGGCAGCCTCATAGTGCACTGCGAGTGCGATTTCGGCGTCTTCGGGGGGAAGTACCTGCTCGAGAACGTCACGTGCTTCGACGACTCGATAATCGAGATGTCCGATTTTCGGAAGCCCGTGTCGCCGCTCGCCGGCCAAATGATCGCCCTGTACGTAGGCATCTCTTACGTCACGACCGCCGGCTGGCAGAACTTCGTCGTCGCGAGGGAGGCAACGAGGCTGCGCGTGATAATCCTTATGTTCATCGGGCAGACGTTGCTGATCACGTGCATCGGGTACGTCACCACTTACTTCATATACAGGCACGGGCTGCTCATCGAGTACCAGCACGCGATGCGGCGCCTGTTGGCCTTCATGAAGCTGATAAGGGTGCCGAAGGCGCTGAGGAAGTACACGATCAACTGTTGCGAGAACAGGTGGACGCTGTTCAAGGGGAAACCGTTCCAGTCGGTCATAAGGAAGTTGCACGAGCCGATACAGACCGACATCCTGTACGATTGCTACGGGAAGCGCGCGTACGACACGTCCGCGTTCAGGACGAAATCGATCCCGTTCTACAGGAACCTGATAGCGCTCGCGACGTACGATTTCGTCGTCAAGTACGGCTACCCCGTCACGATAAACGACATAGAGGACACGCTCGCGATAATACTGAGGGGAAACGTGGACGTCCTCGCGCCCGACGGCACCACTTTGGTCAGATTGTACCCGGGCGCGATTATCGGAAACTTGGAGAACACGGAATGGCTCCGGGCTAAGGTGAGCGTGATCACGAACTGCCACGTCGAGTTACTGAGGGTCAGGAGCACGATGTTCCACTACATGCTCAACAGGTTCCCCAAAATAAAAGCGGAGTTTGAAAAGTTAAGGTTGAGACACTTGTACTACATACAGAGCCTGACCCAGTCGGTCAACCCGGACGAGGTCGAGCACTACGCGCCGAGGAGGAAGTTAATTTTCACGAAAACCTACCATCCCGACTCGTTCTTCATTCGGTTCTGGCTGACCATCCAGTTGCTCTTCCCCTGCTACATCGGCATCCTGTTGGATTTCTTCCAGATGAGCACGGGGAACCACAATCGGTGGCTCGTCATCTGCCAGTATTGCTGCGACGCCCTGTTCGTTATACACTTCGTCTTCAGGAACAGGATCGCGTACGTTAACGATTACGGCGTCCTCGTCAGAGATCCGCAGAAGATCAAGCAGAGGAACACGAGTAATAAGTTCAAGTACTGGCTGACGTTCCTCAGCATGGTTCCGTTCGACCTCCTCACCTTCCTCCTGCCGATCAACGAGGGCGAGATGAAGACGTTCTACGCGATCCTGCGGATGAACCGCCTGATCCGACTGTCGTACATCTTCGAGTTCTTCACGATGATGAACCAGAAGCTGAACACGAACCCGTACGTCGTAAGGTTCGGCTTCATCCTGGTGTGGACGTCGCTGGCGCTGTGCGGCATGGCGGCCATCCTGGGCGTGTGCGCGTGCAACCTCGAGGTGAACATGAAGCCTCACATCCCCTTCTGTAGCGTTCTCCACGAAATGGAGGAGAAGGAGATGATCAGGCTCCACAGCCGCTTGCTCCACCTCGCGCTGCACGCGTTGACGCTTTCGACTCAGTACGTTTACTCGCCGCAGCATCCGCTGCTCATATTCCTCTTCGTCGTGCTCCTCCTGATAAACTACTCGTTGCAAGCGGTAATAACTGGGCAGATATTCGCGGCCATCGTCGAAGTGAACGACATCCACCTGGCCTTCCAAATGATCAGGCGGCGGTTGGAGTTTTACTGCGTCTCGCAGGACTTGGACACGGCGGTAATGTGGAGGTTATCAACTTACACCGACCTCCTCTGGTTCCTCTACAAGGGCGTCCAGTACCCGACCATGCTGACGACGATAAATCCCTACGTGAAGGACGTACTCCTCGCCACGTGCTGCAACCGGTTCTTCGCTCAACACGTGGTCTTCAGGGACTGCCACCCCGACCTGCTGAGGCAGATGATGCGCGTGGTCACCTTCAGGATGTCCTTCGATTACGGTTACATAGAGTTTAAGCACAACGTCGAGGACGCTATGTTCTTCATCCTCGAAGGGAAGATAGAGGTGATGGACGACATGCTCCGGAACAGGAGGGTTACAATTCTGAAAAGTGGCCAATCGTTCGGCATCGTCCAAGGCATCTACGAGGACACGACCTACAGGTACAGTTATCGGTGCATCGGCACAACCATCGTCGTCGTCTTGAAGTTTCAAGATTGGAGGCACCTGCTCAAGTTCTTCCCTGCCTCCCATTACATCATCCAGAACCGTTTGGAGACTTACCGAGGGTTCTAAAATATAAGTGTCACATGGGGATAGATGTAATCGAAAAACTCTTGACCTATATGTGCACTCGTAGTTACACAAGTGCGCCGATATAGCTTTTCGTTCTTTTTTATTATTGAGATACTTCTGTAGTATTGAAATAAAAGACTTCTTGTTGTTGTCGATGTTTTGGGCTTCGATGAGGGGTTGTATTATCTTCTCCATACTGCGGTGTGGCTAGAGTCCACTACGTATGTGGATACTCTTACGAATACGAATACACCATAATTGCATAATCTATGAATGTCTACACTGTCAATGAATACCCTATTATTAACCTAACCGCGCTTATATAATAACTATTGAGGTGATTGAACCTGCTACGTCACCACGTCTTGATGGGTCACGGTTGGCGTTGCCTACTTACTGCATTTTCTACTTGTACTTGATCCTCTTATACATAAAATAAGAATAAGTACTCTTTTTTCAATTCCCCGCGTAACGTCAACTATGATCCACCGGACCTTTCCCATTAAAATGACTAAAACTTGAGATATAGGATATCTTAATCTCTCTAACAACAATTTTTAAAATGTTTTTTTAATGATATTGCTACTACCACAGTTCTCGCGTGTAGTATCCATGAGTTACCACACAGGATTTTGACTTACCTTTAATTACAGGAAACCCCGTTTTCGGGTAGGTTACTGGAATGGTACAATACACTTCTAGTTCACAAAATCTTACACACCTCTCCTATTTACGAATTATTTTTATACTGTACACACCACATTGGACACGCAAATTGGCGGAGGTGCCGAAACACCCGTACCTCCACCTAAAATCCGCACACTAACACAGGACGTTCTTCCTTGGAGATTGTCAAACCCTGGATTACGCAGAGTACCCCGTGCTCCGGCCCTCTACAAGTGGAGACTTGTAATCCAGCCGTAATATAACGACAAAAACGAAACGCCTTCTATGGACGAGAAAAAAACTCCTTCCAAGAGAACTTCAACAACATGCATTATCAAATCAACAGTAATATAGTACACGCGATGTTTATAAACAAAATTACAAAATAATTAACAAACAAGATTGTCTACGTTCGCTATACACCCGACTAGTAGAGAGGTCGTAATGGTGAATCCTCAATAAACGTAAACAAAGCAAATAGGTATAGTTTTGCATGCAAATCAGATCTATGACGCTCGCAATCAACGAGTTTGTGAGTACAACAACTTACTAATCAGGATAACTTCGTTATCATCAATTTCAGCAATAGTATATGCATTTAGAACTTCTTTTAAATCAGTACAGAAGAAAGTGAGTAGGTGGGTATTCCCCTAGAGAAAAGATAGCTTCTTATCCGTCTACTAATTGTTTATGTGTTTCAATGATTTACCGATTTGTTTTCCAACGCCTTACTTGATTTTATAGGGAAAAGTTTCCAACTGAACTCCGTTTTACTTCCTTTGACATTAAACTTTGGTCGTGGGGGGGAAGGGGGACTGGATCCCAATTATAGGAAGCCACAAGAAGTTTAACTTAACTACGACCGCAGGTGCTGTGGTCTCTAGCATCGACAATTTAAAGTGCTTCCTCCAGTAAGAGAGCTCGTATTGGACGAAATGAAAAATAAAAAACAAAAACAACCCGTTGGTGAGAGGTTCGGTGACCGAGCGCCCCATGCGTCTCTTTATATCCACGGAGAATTGGGATTACTTCGGGGGGGTTTACGTTGAATTTCGAATTCTGCAGGCAATCGAACTTTCGGCGTAAATTTTCCCACTTCGGGGAATTATTACACACTTACGCTTTCGGTAAGGGCTGGATTTTCCGGCCATCCTTATTCCGACGGCGTCCGCAAAACCGCGCGAACTTCGGTTATTAGGAAAGAATTTGCGTGCGTTATGAGTCCGCTTGGGGGATTTCGGAGCCCTCCCGGTCGTGCCTGAATAATTCCCGCCGCTTTTCGGGATTTCCTCTAAACGTCCTGTTTTTTTTTCTTTTGAAGAAAATTGCCTCCTTTGCCTTTTGAATAAGTCGAACGTCGTGGAATGAAAGTATTGAATTATTAACGTCATAAAAAGTATCGAGAGAAAGACACGTTAACCAGATATCAACGATTTTCCACACTGTGGCAGGAAAATTCGAAATCCAATAAATGTGGCGTGAGGTTGGCAACACAATCGCACTCCTGTAGCTTCGGTCGCGACGGTATCTGAATATCCAGGGCCCAGTTTCGCCTAGATTAGACTTCAGAAACCTCGGCAACAATGGGGGGGCTTAGTTTCGTACCCTCCCCCCGTTACCTCCCTAGCTGAAATAATCCTTGATACGGGAGCCGTTTTCAGCCAGATAAATTATTATTGAATGCAGGTGATTGTCCGGAATACATAGACCGGAAGCGGAAGGCCCCTACTCCAGTCATTATTCCGCCCTGTGTATTAATTGGGCGGGCGAAACTTGTGGATACGTGACTGTGGATTTTCCAATTTAGTAATTTATATCGGAAAACCGGGCAAAACGGATCGAAAGGGGGATTAAGCTTTTATTATTAATCGCTGGGGTGTGTTCGAATTCCGATTGCGGAATTAAAAAGTAATAGATATTTAACATAATCCAGTCGTTGTTCCTGTAGTACAATTGCAATATGGAACAAGCTCGAAAACACAAAAGCTTTTAAAGGTAGTGAAGGCTAATATCTTGAAATAAAGACTTTTTAGTCGAACGAATCTCTTAAAATCTCACTTAGCAGAAAAATACTTGTAACGAACCGTCAGAGCAAGCAAAAACACTCCATCACTTACCTTCAGGTTATACTCCGTCCAATGTACTTGAAGATCCGTAAGGATAAATCCGACGAAAGTTCGAAAGGACGTCGCCGAAACTTCAACTCAAAAAACAGCAGCGAAAAAGAGTTACAACTAACCCCTCCAAAAAGACAAGAAACGCCCAAGAGGACTTTTGAGAAGAGAAAACCGCTTCTATAGATAGAAAACAGGAAATGGAAGTTGCCAACTTAAGACAACGCTGGAGAACAACAACACCCAATAGGGGTAGGGCTCGGCTAACCGAACCCTACCGAATCCAATCCAATCAATTGAATCCCCTGATAGCTGAGGCCATTCTTGATGTTCTAGAATGTCAATTTGTTGTTTGTAAAAACAAATGTTTAATTATTTTCCAGTATATTCGGGGAAATAGCCAACAGTCAGATTTCCATTTGAATAAATTAATAAATTTGAAAGTTCAACCCAATTTAATCCAACCCAACCTAATGCAATCCGATTCAACCAAACCTAATAGAACCGAATCCGACAAAACCCAACCTAACCCAACCCAATCTAACCCAGCTCAACGTAACTGTAACAATTGGATCGTTGCGTTGGATTGGGTTGGGTTTAATAATACTAGTTTAATTTTATAATACTCTCCTAAGTCGATATTGTCAAGAGCCACCAGAAAATAAAGATTTATATATTAAATATATATTAAGAAATTTTCAATAATGGTTTTGTATTAAAGTATTTTTTTAGTTGAAATACTTAGGAGGACAGTGTAATACCTTTCTCAACTTGGTATTTTCCATTTCTGGGTATTCCTGTCAGATAGCAGGAGGAATATTGTACCATGTTTTCTGCGTCACCATCAGATTTCCAGCTCCTCCACCAATTTGCTTCTCAATCAATAATTATTAAGAAACCCGCACGATCTTATAAAGGAAGGACAAGGTATATCGAATGTTTTACAATAACCACTTAGCAGTTACAACTACCGCTCGCACAATAGGAGAATGAATGAACTGAATATTATACAGAGTGTCCGGTGTAAAACTAGCAAACATAAAATCAGAGGTAATCTTTTTAACATTTTTTTTTATATTCGAGAAAAATTCTTGAAAAGAACATTTTCAAAACTGTTTAATTAAAAGAAAAATTAAAAGAAAATGTTTTTTCAAAAAAACACTTTTTTTAATTTTAAAAAAGTATGGTAGTTTTCTAAATACCATACCTTTGGTTGAATGGCCTCTGTCTTGCTTTCATTTAATTGACCCTTATATTTAATATCTAAAAAACTGTTCCGCAAATCGCAAAGTGGTACAGGACTTTTCTTAGAACTATTTAAATAAATTACTTACATATGTGCATGTGATTTGTTTGTCTTTTAATTTGTATGTTTTCTACTTTTAATGAATTACTTTTAATCAATTAGTTAGTTAACAAATTGAAACCACATTTCTGGAGATCATTTCGAGAATCACGTTTGATAATTTTTGATGCAATTTTGATATTTTTTTTATTAAGAAACTCTTTGTAAATTTGAAAGGAAACGAATGACTCTCTACAGTCTGTGAATGACTCTCAACTTTGTGTATGAATAAATATAATTATCTAGATTTGGCACACATTCCCCCCGTATATTTTAAATATTGATAATTACAATTCGAGCATTAGCTATATGTTATTTTCGAATTCGATATTTCACGGGTAATGTTATTAAATCGGCTGTTTGTATAAATCACCGCTCAAATTAAATAAATCCTCACGCTACGCCTAAATCTAATTATAGCTTTAAAATTCGCGGAAACGAATCGATTCGCATGGGAAAAAAAGGTGTGTTGCTGTGAAACATGAGGTTGTGTTCACAACCGAACAATTGTCACTATTAGTTCATTTTATTGGAAGAAAAGGAGATCTGTGGTTTCATAGTCACTAGAACTAACAAACACCTCAACCACAACACTAATGTTTTAAGATTCCATATATGTTAATAAAATAATGAAAATTAATTACCTTGTCCTTCTACCTACCAGGTCAAAAAGGATTGAGGCAGGTATAGGGGCAGGGCCGCTATTAAATAATATTTAATAATAACTAATATAAAATAATATTTAATAACGGTTCTTCCCCTATACCTGCCTCGACCCTTTTTGTCCTGGTACGTAGAAGGACAGGATAATTAAAAAGTTGTGGTTGAGGTGTTTGTTAGTTCTAGTGACTATTATTTCACACGTGAAACGACCCGTAAAGGACGAACACGAATTTTCACGGTTAGCGTAGGCGCATAAATATTTGAAATTTCTCGAGGAACGAGTGGGGAAGCGCGAGAAGAATTTATGCGCCGCGTTCATTCGAAAGCCCCAGTACAATGGCTCAGAATACAGGTCATTTCTCTAGTTGTATCTTTGCCGAAAAGCACTAAATCCTTCGGTACGCCGTTACGGCAACGTGGCGGTGGTTGTGAGCCCGTGGAAAAGGTACTTTATGTGAGTCCTTGTCTACAATAGGATGGTAAATTGAGTGGGATACTGGACACTTAAAACGGGCAATAAACGAAGCGTAAAATATAACGTTTTATGAGTTATGGTTGAGCCACGGTTTTACCCTAAAAACTCTTCCTTTACAACCTCTACTAAAAGTAAATATATACACTTTAGTAGTTAAAAGCAAAACGATTGTTAAAATCGATAGATTTTTAGGTTTGTTTTTGATATTTAATAAGGTTCGTAACATAACATTTTCCTTAATATTTTCTTTCTTTTTACAAAAAAAACATGCTGAAATTCTAGAACAGCAAGAATGGCCTCAGCTCTAATCGGTTGCTGACAGCAAGTTGATTAGGTTAGGTTGGGTTGGTTTGGTTTGATTTGGTTAGTTTGGTATTAATTATTTTGATACAAACCCGTACAATTATTCTGTAAACATCGTCAACTTACCTGTCTGAGATATTTAGGATTGTATCTTTTATTTTTTCTTAATTTTGTTAACTGTATATTTTGGTTTTTACCCTACAGGCACAATCTCACTTTGTAGTTGTACTGCTATACTCACAAATTCGTTGATTGCGAGGATAAGAAATCTGGTTTGCGCTCAAATCAATTTCTATTGCTTGTTTACATTTTTTTGGAGGCACCATTTTGGTCCTTACACTGATTAGGAGCGTGACGAGTTTAGGCAACTTAGTTTGCGTATTAAATCACCTCCTGCTGGGTGCGTCATCTGTTGATGTACTGTTAACTTACAATTGCGTTCAAATATTGGAAATATTATTCTATAAAAACTAGTACACTGAATACCATTTTTTATTGTATATTTATACTTGTATATAGGCACATGTTATTGTGGTTCTTTTATAAGAAGATTTTGCGACTATGTGGACAGAGCTCACCAGAACAATTTCTTGATATTCATTATTCCATCTCTATAGGACCTACTCCGTCTCCACTGTTGCGGGCCGGTGCCTGGTGTACTCTGACAAGGGAAGTGTCACAACTGTCAGTCACCGATTTCGATGCAATTTGGTACAGCGATAGAATGGACAAAAATAAGGTTCACGTATTTTTTATACGTGCTCTAAAAGCCTCTGGGGCAAGTAATAAGGGTTGCAAATTGAGGGAAAAAGTATTTATACACTTGTATTTTGAAAACGAAAACTGTTATCAAGTTGTGGTAAATGCAAACTAATATTCATTTCTGAAGAGCTTACTATTACTTACTATAAGTGAGGTAAGAGCTTACTTATTATGATATATCACAGATATATATATATATATATATATATATATATATATCATATATAACAGAAGGCTAAAAGGTAAAAGGTAACCCCTAATTTTCTATAATACTGAGGGTCCTTAATAAAAACTAAATATTAAT
>JAWQRM010000574.1:0-21362 GCA_033557675.1 Coptodactyla brooksi | reverse complement strand
GACACTTCACAAATGTCTCCTCCATTAGAGGACGTCAAATTCTCGATTACACAGGGAAAACCTGAGCTCCGGCCCCGCACAATCGAGAAGGAGTGAGTCCTAAAGTAACTAAGGGATGGAAAGTGAGCGCCACATTCTCGTACTAGGAGCCCCTTCAATAATCACTCCTTTGGAAAACCCTTGGGTTGGGTTGGGTTAGATTGGGTTGGGTTGGGTTGGGTTGGGTTGAGTTGGGTTGGGTTGGATTGAGTTGGGTTGAGTTGGGTTGGATTGGGTTGGAGTGAAGTGGATTGGACCGGATTGGACTGGATTGGATGATGGATAAGTTAGTATCACACAGATATCGTAGCACGATCAGGCAAAATAGGAACATTTTTATAATTACAAACTACATGTGCACCATACATGTGTAAGAGAGCTACATGTGAACTTAGGCTTTCACCACCGGAGTACGTCGACCACGAAGCACAAACCCGGAAAACTACAACCATGTTGAAGAGCTGCATTTCGAGCTATTGCAAAAGAAGCCTTCAAATACTCTTTACGCCGAAAGGCTTGCAAAATTTCGCGGCGGTCGGAACGACTTCATTTGTTCGAAGCCTCATATCTGACGCCGGGATCTAAAATTGGGGTCGAAATGGAAACAATCTCCTTTAAAATTGGGAAACGCGGCCCTAAATGATTAACCCTTATCCGACATCTTAATTAAAAAGCTGCAAACGATTATGCAAACTGCCCGGCCCCCCCGACCCCCGCCAGATTCGCAATGATGAACGTTTCTTACGCTAATGAGGTCTGTAATTAGACGGTAGAGGGCGCAAAACACACACGCACTCAATCCCCCGTCCCATGTTTTTTACGTGGGTAATTGGCAGGTGCTGTTGTTGAATATTCTATATAGAGGAGACTGTGTGAGTTGGATTTTTTCGAAGTCTTTGGAAGGCTATTCGAATCGAATTTAATAATGATGATTAATGTTATGATAGTATATTTTATGGTACTTTAGCCATCCACATTGTACTGTTAATACTGACTATATCAGGTATTAACATGTTTTTTAACAATTATAAAGCAACTATTAAAGAAATCATTTCGGGAACTTAAACCTTTAAATTTTAAAATAAATACACTGGTTGTTATAACGTAATTGTACTTACTTGATCTCTTCAATCATTTTTTATATAAGTTTTATTTTGTATAAGTAATTGTGGGTAATCTCTGTGGTGTTCTTGTTCTCCTAGTGGCCAACAGAGGACGAGAACACCACAGGACTTTATCGTCCTTTTATTCTTTCTTGGCTTTGTGTCAATTGGGAAAATTGAATATTCTATATAGAGGAGACTGTGTAAGTTGGATTTTCTCGAAGTCTTTGGAAGGGTGCGGATTTTTCACTACACTTCTTCGAGTTCAGGACGAATGGTCGTTTCGGTTTTGGATTCTTTGGAATCGTGGACGACGTCCTTTCGACCATTTGTCGGATTTATCTATAAGAATCATTAATTACGTTGGACCGTTTAAGTTCTGAAGGTAGGTAAAGAGGAAGTTATGGTTCTTCCAAGGGGAGTTCTCGTATATTTTTCGCCTAAGTGTCGTATTTCTGCATTTTTCCTTAGGTCCTTTTTGCGTTACCCTTACCTGGTGTCCAGACGGCACCTCGACGTGTGAGGGCGGCTGTATTTTTTGCCATAGGTTGGTAGTTGTTGTTCCTCTTTTTTTCCTATAAAAACGAGTTTTCCTTCCTAGAAGTACTATTTTTTGACGTCGAACACGTAAGTGTGCAATTTTTTGGTGCTATCGTTGAATATTCTATATAGAGGAGACTGTGTGAGTTGGATTTTTTGGAAGGCTGTTCGAATCGCATCGTTTCGATAATTTGTCGGATTTATCTATAAGAATCATCGATTACGTTAGACCGTTTAAGTTGTGAAGGCAGGTATAGAGCAAGTTATGCTTCTACCAAGGGGAGTTCTCCTGTATTTTTCGCCTAAGTGTCGTATTTCTGCATTTTTTCGTCGTCTTTAACTATGTTCGATAAATTGATAATTTATGCTCTAAGTATTACATATTTGATAGTTTAATACTTAACATATCTGTCTGTTATTAGAGTTTCTGATAACCCCCGGTCCCACGTTTCTTTCTTACATCGCAGAGGCGCCCTTCGTTGCCCTTTAATTTCGACAGAAATTTAATTACCGCAACTCCGACGTTAAGCGGTGTTTACACATGTCCCAGCCGTTTTGGCTGACACGCTTTCAGCGAGAGAAAATTGAAAAACACGGATGAGCCGTAATTAAATCTATTTTAAGGCTCCCGCTCGACTGTTGATATTAAAAGCGGGAGCCCTAATTGACGTCGACTGAGCCGTAAGGTAAATTAATAAGACCGAAAATTAAACAAATTATGACCGCACTGTCGATGGGCAAACAGGGACAATCAGAATACAAACAGGCGAACCTCTTGTTAGAGGAGGAAATTCGGTGTTCAATCGAAGCACTCAATGGCCGAGGAATACGGTGCAAGCGGCGCTCGAATAAACATTCGCCATAAAGGAGTGTATGTCAACACGGTTCTGAGGGATCGGCAACAGTGTTGTTTTAGGCCCTTTGCGCCGGGAAGCGCCACCAGCTAAGGGCCACCTAAACCGGCGCTTTATGTTTCTTTTATAGATTTTCGCTCCGCCACTAGGATCCCGCTAACGGATCTTATATTTTTATTGTTTTATCTTGGGCTTGTTATTCCTCATTTCAGGGGATGTCTTAAACTTTTGTCGTACCCCTTCTGGCAGGGCGGCAATTCCACGGAAATTATTAACCCTACGGATCGAACTCGCTGCCGCGGCTATTTTTAATGAAAATATCATTCCGCACCGGGCCCGGCAAAAATGTAACGAAACTTTGGAGCCCCGCGGCCATCCAATTGCCGTGATCAAACATAGTTTCAATGCGCAGACAAAGGAAACGCTAGGTAGAATTTATAATGATCGTTCGGAGGGGGAAATGCAACAAACTTCGGGTCTAGGAGCTTACGTTCACGAAACTTTCGTACAAAAGAATGACTAGAAAGGAGAGCTTGATAACTGAAAAATGGTATATTACAAAATAGTAAACCTTGACTTGGAGTTCCCAGTACAACTTCTTAATTACTAATCCATTGTCCTCTTTAATAGTCTCATGTATTGTGCACTACCTCTACTTCTTATCGTGGAAAGAATCTCTTCAATTCCTACAACATTTCATGTCCTTAGATTTACGAACTTCTAACTTTTCTAACGCTTCTAAGCCCTCTTAATACTGGTGAAGTATTTTTCTTGGCTTCTCGATCATTACTCTCTCTGTACCAGCAGTGCTCTCTGCTGGTACAGCAGAGAGCACATAGCTGCTCTCTGCTGTACCAGCCCTTACCATCATTGCTCTTCAACAGCAATCATCTTCAACAATTCCGTAAGATCTCGTTAGGATAGGAACTTATCAATACAATATATAAAACAAGTGATAGTTAATAATTGTGCCGTCTCCTCCTCCAGTGTTGTCTGGGGTTGGCAACATCTAGATGCTGGGTGGTCGCTCCTTGCTGGGTGGTAAACGTTTACTGTGTTTCCTCCATAAGTTACTTTTCTGCCACCACGTCTGATATCTTCAGGGATGTCAACAGTAACCGTAAGTGGAGTTCCGGAGGGGAACTGAGTCGACGTCTACGTGAAAGCTACGACAGAAGTTTTTTTTTTGTTATTTGGGTTGATTTTCTTTTGATTTATTCGATAGACTTTATACTTATTGTGCTTACCTGTTTGTAAGATATTAGGATTTATTTCCTTTGTAAATTGAATTATTTTGGGTTTTCCCATTTGGTATAACCTCACTCTTCTTTGTTTTGATATTGAAGCTTCTAATTGGTAATTCTTGTCAGTAATTACCAGTAACGAAGTTCAGAACTTCATCCTTATTAGTAGATTTGTTATACTTACATTTTCGTTGATTGCGAAAGATGAGATATTGCTTTGCATGTGAAGCAATATTCTATTGCTTTGTTTTCATTTAATAGAAGGCACCATAACTGGCCTAAATACTGATTTAGAACGTAATTGAACTTCACGTAGAGATCTTACTGGATGCATCACCTGTTTTCAATTATTCCATCGGTGCATTTCGTATTTGTCACGGATTTCAGGTGAACTCTGAGTACAGAACTCTCCAGTACAAATTACGTGGCGCCCTTATGTTTTACATTCCTTATTAAGACTCACCCCCATCTCCACTGATTGGGCGCCAGACTCGAGTGTTTTGTTGAGTCCAGGAGTTGACATTCTCCAACGTAGAAGGTTTTAGTGTTTATAGTATTAATCACAGGTGGAAGTACAAGTGTTTCCGGGACTTATTGTAATAAAAATAACTATTTGATAGCTGAATTTAAAAATTTCCAACTGTAATTTTAGTTTGTTCTAATCTCAGGTTTGTATCTCAAACCTATTACCTCAATCTAGTTCATCTTTCATACTTTTGTACCTACTATATTTTATTAACTATATTCGATAAATTGATAATTTACACTCTACTATATAGTATTATATATTTAATAATTTAATACCTAACATTATCTGTTATAGGACTTCTGATGGTGGCAATCAATTGGCAAACTCCGTAAAGCCGAATAAAGGTAAATGTAAATCAAACCAGAAGAGTATGACGTTTCTAACGTTATTAACACAACTTTAGTTAAATCTTTCTGTTTAAAAGTACAACATATATATTAAAACTTAAACTGTTACTTAACACTTTACTTAACAGTACACATTGTACTGTTAATACTGACTATATCTTAGGTGTTAACATATTTTTTAACAATTATACAGCAACTATTAAAAAAATAATTTCTGGAACTTAAACCTTTAAATTTTAAAATAAATACACTGGTTGTTATAGCATAATTGTACTTACTTGATCTGTTCAATCATTTTTTATGTAATTTATTGTGGGTAATACAGCCTCTGTGGTGTTCTTGTTCTGCTAGTGGCCAACAGAGGACAAGAACATCACAGGACTTTGTCGTCCTTTCGTATTTTCGTGGCTTCGTGTCAATTGGAAAAATTAGATATTCTATATAGAGGAGACTGTGTAAGTGGGATTTTCTCGAAGTCCTTGGAAGGCTGTTCTAGTGGAGTGGTTCGCGGATTTCTCACTACACTGCTTCGAATTGACAACGAATCTTCGTTTCGATTTTGGATTCTTTGGAATCGTAGACGACGTCCTTTCGACCATTACAGTTCGACGAGGTACGATGGATTAGCGACCCTCGAGCGCCGTGCATTTACATTGAAACTCAATTCGAGCCTTGCGCCCTTAAAAATTCTATTATTGATAGCCAGACGTGTATCTTCAGATGAAGACCTCCGGTAACGAGAGGAATATTTGATGACCCGCTAAGACCGAGACGTGTAATCTCGGCTTTAAAGGCAATCGTCAGACCACAGCCTCCTATTTGTCATTTTTTTGAAATTGCCCTGTAGTAGTCCTGATGCAATAAGAAGAGACACGTGGTGATATCGTTGAACATTCTATATAGAGGAGACTGTGTGAGTTGGATTTAATCGTGGACGACGTCCTTTCGACAATTTGTTGGACTTATCTATAAGAATCTTCGATTACGTTGGACCATTTAAGTTCTGAAGGCAGGCAGAGAGGAAGTTATGTTTCTTCCAAGGGGAATTCTCGCATATTTTTCGCCTAAGTGTTGCATTTCTGCGTTTTTCTTTAGGTCCGTTTTGCGTTACTCTTACCTGGTGTTCAGACGTCATTTTGACGAGTGGGGGCAGCCATTTTTTTTCGTTTTTCGTTTACAACAGAAATACTTATAACCACACAATTTCACTACGTCTTGCACGTTTATTTCAAAGTTTACTATCTCGAATAGATCCCTGCGTGAAAGATATGTGAATGTGGACATGACAGCGGAAGCGAGACGAGCAGGTCTCCCTCTCCTTCGGGCCAATTTATGACGTACTTTGAATATCCTCGAAGGCATTTCAATTTAGCAGAGATCAGGCACGTCCCATAAAACAATCGAAAACTTGGCACATTTAACTCACGGCAGAGGCTGCCGTCTAAGTTATAGTTTCATTTCGAACGCGCCGAGGGCCGGCTCGGGTGAAGTTCGAGGACTTTATTAAACCGTGTACACGCCCTTAGTCGAATTTAAATCGTTCGCAGTGAAGAAAAGGACGTTTTCACTACAATCCGATCCGAGAATTTCCCCTTGAGGTGTTGGCAGCGTTTTGTATCGCAAAAATAACAAATAACTTACGCTTAAATTGCCTGTTATTAAGCGTAAAACGTATCCTCGGGATCGATACGGCGACAACAAGTAATTGCGCCATAAATAATTCACACAGGAACGAGTGCGTGCTCGCCGCTTTTAATAAGTAATACTCCCGTGCCAACAAGTGACATAAATACTTCGGGTACGACGTGTGTGTCGCAATTATTATTAGATTTCGTGTCGACCCCCGGTCGTATCGCGACGTTTTCGCCTTAAATAGGCTGAGAATTTATTATTTGAGAAAAAAAATCAACCAACGCCTTAATCGGCACAATTACGGTACTACCTAAACATGAGATCAAAAGCTAAATATTTAATGTGCTGTGTGGAACTTACGATTCATATACGTGGGATTGTAATTTCCATCTCTAGCCCGAGACGAGAAAGCAGAGATTGTTTGGGTTTCTCATAACCAAGTTATGCAGTAATACAGTCTCTGTAGTGCTCTTGTTTTTCTAGTGGCCTCTTTGTCCACGTCAGACACGTAAGTGTGCAATATTTTGGTGCTGTCGTTGAATATTCTGTATAGAGGAGACTGTGTGAGTTGGATTTAATCGAAATCTTTGCCACTACACTTCTTTGACTTCCCACTACACTTCTTCGAGTTGAGAACGAATAGTCGCTTTGGTTTTGGATTCTTGGACGCCCACGAAGTCTTCTTTTCCACGTCAGACACGTAAGTGTGTAATTGGCTGGTGATGTTGAACATTCTATCTAGAGGAGACTGTGTGAGTTGGATTTAATCGTGGACAACGTCCTTTCGACCATTTGTCAGATTTATCTATAAGAATCCTCGACTACGTTTGACCGTTTAAGTTCTGAAGGTGTGTAGAGAGGAAATTATATTCTTTCCCAGGGGAATTCTCGTATATTTTTCGCCTAAGTGTCGTATTTCTGTGTTCTTCCATAGGTCCTTTTTGCATTGCCCTTACCTGGTGTCCAGACGCCCTTAATTTCTTTACTGCTTTTAATATATTTTGAATTTTGTATAACGAATTTAACCTCGCTTCTCTGTTTGAATCATTATTAAGCTCAATTTTAACTTAACCGTTGCTAAACTTTGTAAAATATTGATTACTCTTTAATTTTTCGTCGGACTTGAGGTGGCATCTATTGGTTTAACGGTAAACTTTTATTTAACGGGCGCGTTTAACGAATATTTTTAATATTTTGTTAAATTTTTTACATTGTACATTGAATACGTACTGTTGGTATTGTTTTGATAATATACGTTGTGTTGGTTCTCTTGGACGGAGGTATTTTCATTTTCGATCGCAGGCGATTCGTTATCATCGTTGGTTACAGGTGGATTACAAATGCAGGGTGTCTAGAAACGAGAACGTGATGCTCAACATCCCTAGTTTCTGCCCGGGTTTTCCCTGTGTAATCCAGAGTTCGTCGTCCTCCATAGAAAAAAGTCTTGTGATAATGTTAGTGTACTGGTGGAGGTACGGGTGTTGCAGCACCTCCCCCGAAGGTGCGCGTCACAACGTTTACTATCTAAAGGTTTCTTTGACAAGGATGATATGTGGAGGACGTGTCAAGATCAAGGTCATGTTGCTTGAGTAACCTTGACCTTGACTGTACCAGAACGTCATTAGAAATGTAACATTAACAAAATGTCAGTATTTCAATAAAGAGACACATTTTAGTACAACCCATTCAATAATACATAGAATAGTATTCTTCTGGAAACAATGCAGAATTGTATGTAGCGTGGATTTTAGTTAATATTCTGCGTATGGAAGTAAATTCAAGAAAGTATATATAACTAAACATCCATTATTCACGAAGTGGTGTAGATGTTTCAAGATAAGATAACTTATCCAACTATATCTATAATTTCTATAGATATAGTTCGACAAAATACACAATTAGTAATTTAGTCCTTAATCACGTTCAAGTACTACAGATTTAAGTGGTCCTGAATAAAGGTACACACAGAAGGATACACTTTGTGTGTGCATACACAAACTCTTTGGAATAATTTGAAATTTTCCTTTGCGTTGCTGTTGCTTTACTTAAGATATCTGCTGTTTACTTCCAAGGCTACAAAATATAACTTAATGAAGTTTAATTAGGTTGGTAATTTTAGGAAATGCTACCAAAAAAACCAATCTAATTAGTTTTTTATATTGTCCTGTAAAGGGTATTAAAAATCCTTCAAACAAAGCTTCAACAACCCACAGCCCGTTATAACACTTGGTTAAGTCATTTCGAAGTGTTATGTAATGACCAAACGTGATACAACGCGATCAAAAACCACGTGTTAATCCTGAATACGATCTTTCTACGCAATAAACGACAGATAACAAAGGAGAAAGCTCTGCTCTTATGATTTAAGAAAGCGTTAGGTAAATATCTTTCAAGAAACTGTCAGGGAAGTGATATACAGACAGACGGACAGTAAATTCCTTATTAAAGTCAACAGTTAAAATCGGTGGAGGTGCCGGTTTGCCAATGTTATTTATTAAGGGAGTACGAAACGAAATTAGTAGTATTAGCAAAAAGAATTTAAGCTGAATCCGATGATAGTTTGCTGTTGCCAGCGGATTCGCGACTGTTTGCAAAAGTGAGCGGAAAATCTATTTATATTAATTAGGCGTAACTTTCAGATTTAAAAACTAAATGGTTACGATGACGAAACCGCCACCGGGGAGGTAATGAAGAATGATCGATGTCCCCTAAAAGCTCACGCTCGGTGTCTTCCACTGTCAACGAACACACTTAATAAAGATAAATTGATCGCCCTATATATTTCGCCACGCACTTTCGCGACAATACGTCCCCATATACCTCGCACGAGAGCCTCCCCAAGGAACTTCCCGCGGAGTTCCTTGATTTATCATTTTCCGCGTGATGATCCTGCAGTGGAGCTCAGCGATTTGACCCCCCACCCCCCCTGGAAGAGAGCGCGAGAGGTAAACTTTAAATTGTGGTTTATGAATTGCGCTTCTGAGCTTCCGAAGTGCCTACTTGAAATCGGTAACCGATAATGTTAAAACGGATAAATTCGGTAGATGAATATCAAGTTTAATACTTTAAAAAAAAGAATGTGTGAATGGTAATTTGGTTTGGTTTTTAGGTTCGCGGATTTTTCGAAGCACGCGAAGGGGTTAATCCGCAACCAAAGCGTTAAGAGACTTCTCTCTTCTCTAAATTCCCACTTACGCAGTCTCCATCCTCCTGAGCGATGACAGCAACTAAAACACACTACGGTGTCTGATGCAAGAAAGAGAGCCTTGCAAGGAAGTGCAGCAGAAGACACAACTCCAGCAGACAATACAATTCGAAAAGAAGATGAGACAAAAAGGTGTGTTTCTATTCGCCCGGTATACGAAAAACTCCACCGTAAATCAACTCTTCAAGCACCGAATGAATTATTGCGGGCGGTCGCTTTTAAATTATCCGCAACATGATGTAGAACGTGCCGCGGACACGGAAGTGTGCGTTCTTCGGGACTCCATCGATTCGTCGATTTTCTTTTGTTTACGTTTCCGGAAACGCTGGGGGTGCTTCGCGGGGAAACCAGCCCTCTCCGTACATTACTTACCGGAGCCGGGTAACGTCTTCTTATATTTCGGTTCTAGGGACGCCGCTATATTATTTATCGATCGGATCATATTTCATATTAATAGCGTGGCGGGAATAATTTTTCCCTCGTCCCGTGTTTACCCGGACTTTGAGTTTTCCGCCTTTGAGAGGGAGAAACCGTCGCATAACTTGATATATTCGTATGGGAAACGGGGGTGGATACGTAGGCCGACCATTATATACGTCTTCGGCAGATAACTTATTGCCGCGTTCCATTAGGCTTCGAGAGAAGTGTATCGCATCAAATTGTCTCCGGAGTAAGGACCTTGTAGGCCAACCGTTAGATTATTATTGAAGATGTAGGTTGCACCGCCCCATCCCGGATAAACTATCCCATCCAGTGGCGTGCGTGGTCGACTAGCCACGAATACAGGCAAGACTTGTCACTCAAAATATCCTTATCGTCCAGATAAGCGAAGCGGTCAACCTCGAGTTTTACAGCCGACAAACAGATGGCGCGCGGTCACGTAAACCTAACCCTCCGACGCAATACATCAGAGTCAACGAAAAGGGGGCTCGGCTACCCCCCGCAGGTTAACGTGCTGGACGCAAATACGAATTCCTATTAGCTATATGTTCACTGTTAAGGGCGGCAGATTACGAACACTGCTACACAATTATTAACTACATTTTAACCACCACTAACATTTATTTTACTCTATTTGCTACACCTAATTTCTTTTTCTCTAATAGAGGAAAAAAATGCAAGGACAATATACAAACGCCCCGCCAAAATACAAACCAAAACACGAACCACAACTTCCTTAAACAACCTTCCAAGCCGGAACTCCCGCAGGCTTTCAAGGCAGCATCGCTACAGTGGAGAAGGGTGGAGTCCAATTAATCAGACTGTTAATGAGCTTAACCCCCTCCGCTGCATTAGCTCCACGTATGGATATTTTCAGTTATAGGCACATATACCATGATATCCACATATGGATATTGGGCCATAAGGTCAATATTAATCTTATGAACCTAGCAAGCAGGTAACGATAACTACAGCTTGGTGTGACTACATGTGGTAGTTTGTGGATCCAAAATAATTAAGTTGTCATTAAAATGAGTTCAACTTCTGATAGTGGGAGTGCTAGTGACTGGAGCTATGCAGTTTCAGATTAAAAACGTGAAGGGGAAAGTGTATATTCCATAACTGATGAAGATGGAGTTATCGAAGGTATAAATATGAACGATTGGACTATGAAAGGTCCAAAGGTAGAAAGTGAAAATTCTGTAGTTTGTTTTGAGTCATTCATAACCCCTGCTGGTGTAAATAAGCATTGTGAAAGGATTAATAGAAGAGCTGAAATTCATTTATAAACAAGTAACACCAACACTAAAATGGAAGCCTCTTATAATGGTGTTCTTAGCACTGAATTTACTAAAACAAGGACTAGCGAGGTTACCGCAGCTATCAGACTATTGGAGTACTGACATTTTATGTTCAGGTCCTCGTGTATTTCACAAATCAATGATGAGCCGTAACCGCTTGCTTTCAATTTTGAAATTCATTAGATTTTCACCTCCAGATCTGATGAAACAGTCGGCTCCGCTCACAAGATTGGGTATATATATATCAATGGTAAAAGAAAATTGCATTATCTTGTTGATCCCGGTCCTGCGTTCGCTATAGATGAACAGCTTATGTTGTATAATGGGCGACTCCACTTTCGACAGTATATAATGTAATTTAATCAGGTCATTCTTGTTTAATGTAATGATTATTGTAATTTCATGTTTGTAATTGATGAAATGGAATCAGAAAATTGTTATGACGACATTACACATTCCTCACATGGCCATGGTAACGTCACCCTGACCAGCGCAATATAAATACCAACTATTCATTTCCGCGAGACAGTAATATATATAGTTAGTTATCGACGGTCACCAACGAGTCATCGACATGCTGACTATTACAGTAGTAATAACCGTAGTATTTAAAGCTAGTGTAATCGAGTAACTGTAACACCAAAGACAACATCATATTTAAATCAACATCATATTTAAAATTATTTGCTCTCTGCCCCAGTGCACCTGAATAGAGGATATACTTGAAACTTTTGTGTATATATTGGCAAAGATGACATATCACACATACTAGATACGAGCTCTCTTCCTTTTTCTGAAAAGATGGTTGTTTTCCTAGCAGAAGTCTTACAACAGCCCCTGTATTGGCCACTAGTGGAAGCAGAACATAGAGACTGAATTATCGTTACAAATCGTTACAAATTAGTAATCGTGACAAGTAAAAGCATTAACCGAATGAAATTTATGGTGTTAAACAATAGATTATACAGTATATACAGTACAGTCCTTTGAGTGACCTAACCACTCCCAAGAACTTACCCCACAGAAAGCGTATTGAATGTTGTTGAATGCTTTTAATCTCCAGCTCGGGACGGCGAATAAATTGACCTCGTTAAGTCCCTTAATTGATATTACTACTTCTTCTATTTACATTCCAGGGGACAAACTCATAAATTCCGTCGGCGGTCTGCATTAATGGGAAGAGACCATTTCAATTAAGTTTCCCCTATCCTTTTTTTTCGAATAGTTAATCTTTTAAATAATACATCTGAAGCGTGATGGATCGTAGAATTTAAAAGTTTCCCATATTTTTAATTAAGATTGAGTTTTTTACTGCCTCGGATAACTTCAAACTTTAAACTTAAAGTTTCCATTCCTCGGGTGGTAATAATACCGAGCGATGCATAGAACGCAATTACTTAAAGTTGGCGAAACCCATAAAACGTACCGAGACGGAACGTCGCGAGTAACCGAAAACATTTCCATAACTCGCGGGATTCGGAGCGTTTCCGATAGTTCGGCAAATCCGCGGGCTTTCGGTTTTCACCCAAAAATTACGGCGCGGTGTGGCCCTCGGACGACAGGTGAGGAGGTAAGGCTGTTATTTTAAGTCAGGTTTTCCCACGGCGCGAGTTGAGCAAATATTATCCTGCGAGATCCTGTTGCCTTCGAGAACAGTCCCGCGAGGACTCCTGGCACTAACGCAGAATCAACACACAGCCCGCGGGATTGCGCGAGTGGGATATCCGAAAGTTTTGGCAGAGTTTAAAGCGGAAAATTCGGTTGACAATTGATATTATACAAACAGGATTACTGTACGAAGTAGAATACCCTGCGGAACGAATTAGTTCCAATTTTAGAACGTTGTTAGCCCTTGGCTTGCAGCGACCATTTTCTAAATGAATAAAAATCTGTAACTTTTGACAGTCTTTCCAGTAAAAATTTCGTGGCGCCCTAGAAAACTATTCCTTGATTTTATTAGGAACTCAACCCTTCTCCACTGTTGCGGGTCGGTTTGGAAATTACTGCTGGAGATTCAAATTGCATTAGAAAGAAAAATCATTATTCTATTGAATTATCCTTGATTTTACTAAGAACCCAACCCTTCTCCACTGTTGCGGGTCGGTTCGGAACTTACTGCTGGAGATTAAAATTGCATTACAGAGGAAAATCATTATTCTATTGAATTAATTGCTTTGCAAATCTAATTGTTTCTTTGTATCAATATAGGTTGCTTGTGGAATTAATTCTTTTCTGAGAACTAACCTGAAAAGAAGTCACTATTTATCGATCGTGTGCTTGTAAGATATCCAGGCGGCATCTTACGTGAGGTTACCATTTTAAATTATCGTAGACCAGGCTCAGGAACTGTTGTGTTGCACACTTTCTTGATTTTGTTAATATAATTTTTATTTACTTATGTCATTGTGCTAATTGTTATTGTTATCAAGATATGTGCTTGTTTCCTTTTGAAGGGGGTTTTTCGTTAACACATTCTTGCGCTTTTCCACGATGCGTTGGTACATTTAATAGTGTTTCCAGTAAAAATTTCGTGGCGCCCTATAAAATTATTCCTTGATTTTATTAGGAACTCAACCCTTCTCCACTGTTGCGGGTCGGTTTGGAAATTACTGCTGGAGATTCAAATTGCATTAGAGAGGAAAATCGTTATTCTATTGAATTAATTGCTTTGTAAATCTAATCGTTTAATTATATCAATGCAGGTTGCTTGTGGAATTAATTCTCTTCGGAGGACTCTGCCACCCTCCTTCAGGGGGTGGTAGAGGGGGGTTAAATCTAAAAGAATCTCTTCCATCTACGAACTGATTTAGATCTAAAGGTGTGTTTTCGATTAGGTTTGTATCCACCGCAAGGCTAAAAAGGATATTTTGAGCAGGGGTTTCGTTTTCGCTGTTCTCTAGGTTGGAGCAGTGAACTAGACTTTATTCTTTAATCCAACTAAACGCAATACTTAATATTTAGCATACAATCTTAATATTTAGCCAACGCAATTTTTTACGTGTCGCCGCACGGACCTCACAATGACAAGTGAGACATCGCACGTACGCCAACGGCGGGTACGGCTACGCAGGCTTATTTTTTGAAACTCACCCCATCTCCACTGTTAGCTGGTCGACCTGGAGGTTCGAGGGCAAGAAGAAGTGTTCTGTAGGTTTGTATTTGTGTTACAGGGGTATCGTTTTAAGGGTTAAAAGTTTCTGTTGCAATTCGATCGAAACGCGAATAGTAATTTCATTTCGGTTTTCCTTGCGCATCGATGGCAGCTCATTGAAATTTCGCGAAAACGTGCGCAGCATCTTAAGGCTCGCATTAAGATTCCGCACGAGGAATTAGGAAGCGGATAGCAATCTCGGATGCGTTCGCAGGATGGAGAAAGGAAGTTGTGCACCTCGTATTATAGTATTATTTCACTAGAACCCATAATAAAATGACTATCATCTCGAAAACATGTTTCTATTGTAGAAGAACGGATATACCATCGTAAAATAAAAAGTATAAAAGTGCCAGATACTATTTTTCGACGGATGACGTTAACCTGGTGGAGTTTTCGCCGGACTAATGTTTTAAAATCAACTCCCCCTGGCTGTTCGGCTGCCGCCCCAATAAAATACTGCAAAAGTAGGCGGCTTGGTGCAGCAGTAAACGTCACGTCGCACTTTATTGTGTAAACAGCTAAAAGCCAAGGGAGGCGTTCATATATCTTATTCATAAAAGCAGGTCCGGGCCGCACCGGTGTATTCGTTATCTAGACTTCCACTTCATCGAACGCGAAGGGAAGAGGCCGAGAGAACAAAATGCTCTACAGATGTTGCAATCGCGGGCCGCTTCCCACCCAAAGAGCTATGCGCATTGCCCGACTTTACCGACTGCCCCGGATAGTGGAACACTAACGGGGAATCCGCAGGATCCTAAATAAATTGAAATTGCACCGGCGGCTTCGCCCAGTTTCGCCGGTAAAAAATCCATTACTCCTGATATGGCTAATAAAACGATACCACTGGTTTATCGATTGGATTTCAAAGGTAAACACGGTGTTTTTATGGTTTTAACTCGGTGAAATGAAATGTATGATTTGCAAAACATCATATTACGGTCAATATATACTGTTATGTATTCATTATTCGTAGTTTGACCGCCGTAGAAAACATGATAAGTCTAATTTCTTCAGGAGTAATTTCCGAACCGACCCGCAACAGTGGAGAAGGGTTGAGTTCCTAATACAATCAAGGAATGGTTTTCTAGGGCGCCATGAAATTTTTACAAGAAAAACTGTCAAATGTGCCAACACATTGTGGAAAAACGCAAGAATGTGTCAACGAAAAACTCCCTTCCAAAGGAAACAAGCACATATCTTGATAACAATAACAAATAGTACAATGACATAAGTAAATAAAAATTATATTAACAAAATCAAGAAAGTGTGCAACACAACAGGCCCTGAGCCTGGTCTACGATAATTTAAGATGATAACCTCACGTAAGATACCGTCAGGACATCTTACAAGCACACGATGGATAAATAGTGACTTTTCTCATGTTAGTTCTCAGAAAATAGTTAATTCCACAAGCAACGTGTAATGATACAAATAAACGATTAGATTTACAAAGCAATTAATTCGATAGGATAATGATTTTCCTCTCTAATGCAATTTTAATCTCCAGCTGTAACTTCCGAACCGACCCGCAACAGTGGAGAAGGGTTGAGTTCCTAATACAATCAAGGAATGGTTTTCTAGGGCGCCACGAAGTTTTTACTGGAAAAGCTGTCAAATGTGCCAACTCATTATGGAAAAACACAAGAATATATCAATGAAAAACTCCCTTCCAAAGGATATAAGCACATATCTTGATAACAGTAACAAATAGTACAATGACATAAGTAAATTAAAATTATATTAACAAAATCAAGAGTGTGCAACACACCAGGCTCTGAGCCTGGTCTACGATAATTTAAAATGATAACCTCACGTAAGATACCGCCAGGACATCTTACAAGCACACGATGGATAAATAGTGACTTTTCTCATGTTAGTTCTCAGAAAAGAATTAATTCCACAAGCAACCTGTATTGATACAAAGAAACGATTAGATTTACAAAGCAATTAATTCGATAGGATAATGATTTTCCTCTCTAATGCAATTTTAATCTCCAGCTGTAATTTCCGAACCGACCCGCAACAGTGGAGAAGGGTTGAGTTCCTAATAAAATCAAGGAATAGTTTTATTATAGCGCGCCACAAAATTTTTACTGGAAAGACTATTAAATGTGCCAACGCATCGTGGAAAAGCGCAAGAATGTGTTAACGAAAAAAACCCTTCTACAATTATCTACGATAATTTAACAGTGGAGAAGGGTTGGGTTTAGTCAACGAAAGTACATTTCGTGATAATAATAACAAATACCAATGTGAGAACTGGATTTTACAAGTTAATGAGGATTTCCAAGAACTGCGTCCGAGACGTTGTTCGTTTGAATTGATACCGTTTGCTGCTGCATTAGTTAATTAATTAGTCGCAATTGAGCAGTTTCGCATTCGACATCGTCCTCGGTATGTGCATCGAGGCCCTGGCGCGACGCGCATTTACTTAATGAATCTCTGTCGCGTTGTTCGGGATAGTTTGACCATAAACTTGTATCTGAAACTCCGAAACATCATTTGTCGATTCAAACTCCGAATATTAATGGTGTATCATTCGCTTCGGGGGAGCATTAGGGAACTCGGGGGTTAATAACTGTGCTTGCGGTGAACTTAAGATTACCGAACTAAAATCGCAAGGGATTTCTTCTACCGGAGATAGACGATGTATTTATAAAGGGTTGTAAATAGTTGCTAAGCTGCTTAAGCGAAATTCGGTGAGTGTGGCCAATTAGAAACAACATAAACTCGGAAACAGCTCATCTCCAAATTGCGTCCCGATGAAGCAATGCAATTATCGCCCTCGCAATCGCCAATAATTCCTGCTAAATGCGAGGCTGGAGGAAAATTGGTTCCGTTTAAGAATGCAGAATTCATCAACTGTTAATCCTGCGGGTAAATATTTACGAAATGGGAATATTAAACATTCTCCGGGCTATTCCATAAATATTAACTTTTTAATCAGCATAAAATTTTATAATTTACCTCCCGGAATGTTAGCAGGTTTAAACTCTAATTAGTTCAGCCTTTAAAAAAGATATTGCCAGTTAAAAATAGAATGACTTTGGATTATGCGCTGTGGGGTGAGGGACAATATCATTTGCTGTTGAACAAGGACTGTAAACGTTTTCGTTTTTCGAAGTTTAAATTTTGTGCCAACTACAGTTTCCTTCCCTTTCCTTGTTCCTGTAGTACGTGATGGAATCACAGTTGGTGTCACACGATGAAATAATCATTAGGTCGAGAATGTAGAACATAACAATATGACACCAACAGTGAGAACTGTCGTCTTTAATAGTTTCATGTACTGTCCACTACTTCTACTTCTTAGTGCGCAAAGAATATCTCCAATTCCTTTACCATTTCATGTCCTTAGATTTCCGAACTTATTAGGATACATTTTTTGGCCACTCAGTTGTCTGGGCTTGGCAACATCTACATCCTGTTTTTGTTTTGTATAAGGAGTTTTCCTTTTCTCGGAGGTCCTCTTTTCGACAGTTTTCGTATTGTTTTGCTAGTTGGGTTGTTTTTGTCTTTACGGTTATTCTGGATTGAATCTACACTTATTTCGGCCATCTCCAGGTGAGTTTCCTCTATATTTTGCGTCCTTTGCGGCGCTGAAAGGTGTATTTTTGGAATTAAGGATTGTTTTCACGTTTTTCTTTTAAGTTTTTAGTCTTACCTTATCACCATTTGTGGCACTACTTCGGTGGAGGAGCTGGAGCGCCCGATCCTCCACCTACACAAATTCACTAACACAAAGCCTCCTCCCCTTGGAGGACAACAACCTTGAACTGTACAGAGTAACGCTAGGCTCGGTCCACTCAATGAAGGAGATGAGAAAAGGAGCCACATTCTCGTAAACCAGATCACCCTGTATACCTATACGACGACAAAAGCGAGACGTCACAGAATACAAAGAAAATACCTCCTTCCAAGAAAAACAAGTCACATATATTAACAAAATATAAACAAAGTACACAATCTAAATGTACACAATCAAAGTAAGTTAATAACAATTATAATAAAAGTAACCTTCCTTTAAATGCGATTCCAAAATAAGATTACCCTAGCGGTAATGTCTAACAAAACAAATATCAATATATGTAAACAAGTAAAAGGTATGTTGTTTTGCAGGCAAAGCATCACCTAAATGTCTCATAACACACGAGCAAGTGACCAAGTGAATGAGTTTACCAATCGGAGTAATCAATTTCGTTATTTTACAGCAACGGTAAACCAAAAATTGAACGTTATAACATGATACAATAAAAGTGATGTTACGATTGTTACCAAAAATAATAAAAGATTGAAGATCAGCCAATAATAGGCTTACAAAGTTACAATAATAAGGTAAGTACAAATTAACAAAGTCAAGGCTTCAGAACAAAATGGGCTCTAAAATGGAGGTGCTCCCAAACAGACTTAACAAGAAAATATCCACATACCAAATCCTCAACCAATCTATGGCGAACGTTCCAAAAACTCGAAGTACGCGAAAGGAATAATCCGCAACCAAAGCGCACAGAAGCGCCTACCTTCATAGAAATCCCGCTTACGCAGTCTTCATCATCCTGAGTGATGACAGCAACAACAAAAGCACACTACGGTGTCCAATTACCACTCCAGTGAAAGTAATCTTCCCCGAAAGAAAGGGGTCATCAAATTTCCACAAGACAAAAGAAGACAAGAAGCTACCAAAAGGAAAACAACCACGGATAAGAAGATCATTCAAATCAAAAGAGAAAACCGCGAGAAATTAACCTGCAAATAAAAACCCAAAGTACACGACGGGCATAATCCGCAACCAAAGCGTACGGAAGCGTCTACCTTCATAAAATTCCCGCTTACGCAGTCTTCACCTTCCTGACTGATGACAGCAGCAACAAAAGCACACTGCGGTGTCTGATGCAGGAAAGAGAGTCTTTCAAAGGAAGTTCCTGTATATATATATATATATATATATATATCCCGGGAGGCAGGAAATACAGTTGCCACTCTAGAGAAACTAATTTTTCCCGAAAGAAGACAAGAAGCTATCAAAACGAAAACAACGATGGGTAAGAAACTCTAGTTCGAAACACAGACAACAGATGTCGGCGCGAAAAAACGCTAACTCGAAAGAGTATCCAAGCAGGAAATATCTACAAATGAGTGAACAATTCGAACACTCATAGTACAGCCTGCTATTACAGTTAACTATCGTTCGGTACGCCAACAGACAATGAACAAGGATGTGCCGGTAGTGAATGCAACTATAGTTTCACTTAATCACCGCGCGGGGAAGCACTCCTTTGTCTGGCTGGAAGATCTGCTTAAGTAAAGTAAAATATTAGCGTCATCCCGCACGGTGCACTTGCATAACTACGCAAGTTTCCCATATTATTTGAACGCGAAATTAAATTTATAACTCATTCAGGGCCGCCCCCCTCCTGGTAAAATAAATAACACCTACTCGTCTAACTTCAACTTTCGGACAAGTCTGAAGTTGGGGACGTCGCCGGGCAGCAAATTTCAACTGCAGCCGAGCTGAAGTCGAGATAAACTCGGTTCGGACTAGTTTTCGCGACGCGTGCGTGCCAGTTTTGAAGAGAGGGTGTAAATTTTAAAGGAGAAGGGCCGCCAGCGCTTCAAGATGGGTCGAGACCACGCGGAGCGGGATCGCCGGATTTAATTAAACTAAGTGATACCCTTCGGCAACGCGCCGCCATAGTTAACCCGCCATGGTACGGTTGGTAATTTCGCGAAATTAGAATTGTTAGATGGCGTTAACGTTATTCCCCGGAAACTACGTCTCCGGCGACCCTGATTAGAGTCAACCCCCATATTTTCGTACAAAAAAAAAGTATCGCAATTTGCCGGGAGTCCGATATCATTTGAAATCCGGGACCGCTTTCTGAACCATCTGCATTCAACGCGGCGAGTTCTGCCCCAGTTTCAACAGTGACAAATCTCCCGATTAATATAACTCCCTACGACGGATAAATCATTTACTTCAGCACGTTGGCGCCCCTTCCAACTTCTTTAATCACCCCTTATATCTCGCTACGTGGACCTCATACAAAGTGCCTGTTCAACGGGACGCTTTGTTCTCCCTCAAACGATCTAATAGAATCGCTTGTAAAGTATGAACGTTCGCTTTATTTAAAACAACTGCAGAGTAAGGATGTCATAAACAAATCAACAGGGATCAGGCGAAACAAGCAGGTTTTGCAACGAATACATTAACACTATACCAATACATTAACACTAATACAAAACTCCCTCCCTTGTAAGACGACGAACTAGGTCTAGAGGTATTTTTTCTCGTAGGTAGGAGGTGCCGGAACACCCGTACCTCCACCGATACACTAGCACTAATACAAAATTTCCCTTGGAGGACGACGAACTCTGGATTACACAGGGCAAACCTGGGCACCGACCCGCACAGTGGTGAAAGGGGTAGGTCTAAAAACTAGAGGTATTGAGTGAGCGCCACGTTTTCGTACCGGGGTACCCTGTATTTGTAATCCACCTGTAACCGGTAAATAAAAGTAGTTTTGATAAGAGACGTCGTCCACGATTAAATCCAACTCACACAGTCTCCTCTACATAGAATATTCAACGACAGCATCAGCCAATTCCACACTTACGTGTCTGACGTGGAAAAGAGGACTTCCAGGAAGAAAACCTCGCTTTTATAGGAGGACAAGAGAAGCGACAACTACCAACGTATGATAAACAAAATACGGTCGCCCCCACACGTCAGAAATGGCGTTTGGACACCAGATAAAGATAATGCAAAGAGGACATAAGGAAAAACGCAGAAATTAGACCTTCAGAACTTAGATGGTCCAACGTTATCGATGATTCTTATAGATAAATCCGACAAATTGTCGAAAGGACGTCGTCCACGATTAAATCCAACTCACACAGTCTCCTCTATATAGAATGTTCAACGATATCACCACGTGTCTCTTCTTGTTGCATCAGGGCTACTACAGGGCAATTT
>JAWQRM010000040.1:0-36220 GCA_033557675.1 Coptodactyla brooksi | reverse complement strand
GTCTGACAGCTGTCAAATTTATACAGGTATCTTTTGAAGGCTAGGGCTAACTAAAAATCATATGGATTTAATACTAGTAGCGCCATCTATGTGTCAGCCTACGAACTTTTCAGCCTACCTGTTATTTTGCGGATGAGTATTTCATGGGAGACACAATCAAATACTTTCGACAGGTCTAGGAAGGACACCTTGCAACCGATTCAGTTGAATACAAATTAACAATTAGCAACCTTAGAATGCAGAGGCTATAGTGTCTCCCAAAAATACACAAACCGGGGAACATAGTACGGCCCATAGTATCTGCCATTAATTCCCCCACTTACAGAATTTCGAAGTGGTTATCAAACGAATTAGTAAATTTACCAATTAAACCAAAAACAATTTTCGGTTAAAAACTCACTTAAACTTATCAACAAGATTAAAGACACGCGCTTGAAAGAAGGGGAAATGCTAATATCGTTTGATGTGAGCTCAGTGTTCCCCAGTGTACCTATCTCACATGCTTTATATTACCTGGAAGAACTACTTAAATTAAATAATTTGAGTCATGAAATTATGCGGGAATATTTACTTTTAACTAAGTTATGCATGGATCAAAATTACTTTCAATTCAGAGGTCATTACTACAGACAGCATGAAGGAATAGCCATGGCTAATAGTCTCTCGCCTTTTACCGCAGATCTCTTTATGAGTAAGTTTTTGAAACTCAGGCTAGCCAAGAGTTTGAGTATTTCCCTAGAGTATGTTGATGACATTTTCGCGGTTTTCGACACAAAAAGGGCTAATGTTGATACATTTCTGGCTCAATTAAATTCACGATTCCCTACTATACAATTCACATATAAAATAGAGAACAATGAGTCATTACCATGTCTGGACACTTTAGTCATTAAAAATAACAGTAGATTAGAATTTGATGTATACACGAAAAACACCGCTACATGTAGGTATATTCCGGCCGATTCCTCTTATTCTGTACAACAAAAAATGGCTAGTTTACACTTTTTAGTCCACCATTTAGAGAACTTTCCGCTCAATTCAGTTAGGTACAAGGAGAGATAAGGAACATAGCTACAAACAACGGATATGATAGAAAACTAGTAGATAAGCTAATTAACCGCTGTAAATTTAAGAAAAACTTAAAGGCTACCACGTTTTTTCAACAAGAATTGAAGGCTCCAAAATATGTTTCATTGCCTTTCTCTAAATTTACCAGGAGTCTCCCAAAGATTTTTAACCAAGTAGGCATAAAAGTTGCTTTTCGGTCGAATAACGCTTTAAAATCACTGTTAGGTAATCCAAAAGATAAAGTAAATATGTCGGAAAAAAGTGAAATTTATGAAATTAATTGCATGGATTGCGAGAAAAAGTATGTAGGGCAAACAAAAAGGGCCCTACTAACGAGGTTCAAGGAGCAAGTGGCCAACTTGAAGTTTGAGCGGGCCACATGCTCCTTGTGGCCGAAAAATAAATAGAATTGGTGTAGAAAGCGTAAGATTACTTAAAAATATATCCAATAATAGATTCTTGGATGCATTTGAAAGCTTACAAATTATTAAATGCAAAAATACAATTAATAAAGACAGAGGAGTAATTCCCTTCAGTCCACTGTATAGCTTAATAGATAAAGAAGTGTAAACAGAGGAATTCTAGGAAACATGGATACAGTTCAAAGCCTCTAGAAACACATATGCATTTACAGGTTTAAAAGACAAGTAGCTCACAACAGGGGGTAGCTTCCCACCACCACCCTTCAATATAATACAGTATGGACATTCTCGTTCGTCCTTATTTCCTGGACAATGTCGAGTTGGTCGACGAAATGCCCATCGAGCTACTTATTATCGTTTTGGTGAAGTGGTAACCAGTGATTAACTCCCTACCCCCTGACATTACAATCATTGCATGCCGCGTCTTTGCAGACCAGACGAGGGTCGCCGATTGAGGCGCTGCCACATTTATTTTCATGCAGCCCCTTTTTTACATCACATAGTAACTGGGCGACAACTAGAGACGTGCAAAGGGCTATTGAGACCAACGGTTTAAGGTGGTGTCCGACGTGCGAGGTTTAAGAACAAATCAGCACTTTTATCTCTAGGCCATCGAGCCTCCCTTAATATTACAGTGCCTCCAAGCCAAACTCAGACACCTTAGCAAAAATATTGCCTCACTAACAATATCTTAACTAGAACAGGTAGAAAAAAGAAGTGAATCTTAAATAGCTTATTTATTGCATTTCCGAAAACAAAAAAGATAACCCGAAAATTTATTTATTATAACAAAAAATTCTAGCAAAACACATAAACATTGAAAAAATTACGCTTAAGCTAAACTCGGACAGTAAGTAAGATTTGTAAAATAATTATTATTAATTTAACTTTAAATTTAAAATTTAACTTTGTATTATTAAATAACTAATACTCTGCATGAAGGCCTCTGTTTTTTCTAACCATTTGAAACCATTTAGGCATTTTCAGCTCTAATTTTCACAAATTCTCAATGGGGTTTATGTCAGGGCTTTGGGGGTGGTGTTTCCATGACATGGGGACAATTATACAATAGCCAAAAACGCATTTTGTAGGCTTTGTGGGTCGTTATTTTGGTAAAAGCTCCAATTGTTGCCAAGAGATAATTTAATTACGTTAAATGGTAAATTTTTTTTTAAATGTCAAGGTAAACAAATTGGTCCATTGTCCCTTCAATCAAGTGCAAAGATCCTGGACTAGCAACTGGAAACGAACCCTACACCATCACTGATCCACCACCATGTTTCACCGTTGGTCTCAGGTTCTTTAGGTTCAGCTCCTCATTCGGCTTTCTCCACACTTTTGCTCTCATCTGTAAACAAAACGGTTTTTCAAAAAGTCTTTATTCTCGTACTCTTTCGCGAATTTAAATCAGGTATTTTGTTTTTTTACCAATTAGTGTTTTTTTTTCTGGCTTTTCTACCATACAAATTTACCTCAAGAAGAACGTTCCTAATTGTTGATGCGTAGCTTTCTTTCCTAGTTCATTTTCAGTAATAGTGGCTGATTTTGGTGCACTAAGGAAGGGATCTGCCTTTATTTTTCATACTGAATAGCACTTATCTGCTTCTTTAAAAATTTTGTTATGGGCAGTTTTTGGACTATTTTCCACCTGTTTGTTGGTTTTCAAACATTTAATTATGTCATGTACAGTGGAGTGTCTTCGGTTCACAAGTTTTCTGACTTCAATAGTCATTTGACTTTATTGCCTAGACATTTCGAATTTTTAAACTTGTTTTAATCAAGATTTTACATCAAGTCGGTAAAAGTGCCCAATTTGTATTGTGCATTTTTACATGAAGTTGTAATTTGTTTGCGTATGCGTTGTTGCACACGATTGCCTGCTGTTCGAGCTTGACTAGTGCGTGATTTTTTAAATGTTTTTGTGTTTTGTCGATTTTTTATATTATAATGAACAATTAGTTGTTGAAAGTGCAATAAATAAGCTATTTAAAATTCACTTAAGTTTTTTTTACGTGTTTCAGTTCAGAAATGTTTACTGAGGAAATAATTTTTGCTGTGGTGCCCGAGTTTGGCTTAGAGCCACTGTATAGCCATTGCAATCATTACCTTCTTTATACCAAGCTTTTAGAAATGTCCAAGCCCCACATGACCAAATGCAGATTCCTGTTATGTTATTTCTGTTATAAATGCAGGTTCCTGTCCTAAGAATTTATTTTTCGTAGTTTGGTGGTATTGTAATATTTTTGTGTGTGTCACTAAAAAGTAACCAGCTCTTGACATTTCAAATATAGGCGTTTGTGAACAGAGTATTTTTTCGTTATTCGAACCTTTCAAAGTGTTTGCTGTAATATATTATTAATTAGAACTGTATCATCTGTTTAGTCGATATCAAACAAAATAGTTCTTTTCAGAACTGCAAAATCACGGGGTCGCTTTAGTAAGTAAATTAAACATATATTTTAAAGTTAGGTTTATTTATTTATTTTAATTTTTAGATGCCATATTAATGGCACATTTTCGTAGTGGGACATGTAATCCTAATGAAAGTTGGACTTATTGACTGCAATCTTGCATCGAACAATTTTTTGCTACTTTTCCTGGCGCTAACTTTGCGTATGATGTCTTTAAGAATCACAGATCGGTACTTATTAAACGATATGAAGACAAACTCTGTATTCGAAAGGGAAAGTCAACAGGAAGACCTACTGTTTTAACAGATTATATTGTCCATGATATCTCACAATCATCTGCTCAAAGAGGAGATGATTGAGATGAGGAATTGAAACTTATTAAATCAATGCTAAATCGTTTTAAAGCAATTTGAAATAATAAAGGTTTTTTTTTACTAAATTCTAATTATAACAGTATATTAATTATTTACCATTCATTGTTAATATGAGTAATTGTATGAGGTTTACTTTGATGTAAAGTTGTAAGCAATAATAAATAATACATGAATTTTGTTTTCACAATTTGTAAGAGTAATTGTTAAATTAAACAGAAATAATTAACTAAAATTTAAATTAATAAAGATAAATAAAGTTGCGGCCAGTCTTAAACTGATACAATTATAATGTTGATTCCCACTTTGACCCACTGTATTTAATTGTAGATGTCCTGATTTCAATCTTTAATATTTATTTTTAATAGATTTCTAATTTCAAAAAAATAAACTGCCTGTATATTTAGATATTTGATGAAAAGTAATTCTTTCATAGGTTTACCAGTGGCGCTATTCACAAGGCATTAAAGCAGAGCCTGAACGCAAAACCCTACAAAATGTCTGCTGTCTGCAGGAGTTACATCCACCTGACTATAATCAACTGGTGCGATATTGTTAGTGGTGCAATAAACATCTGAACGATAATGATTTATTGAACTTGACCTTTTTTTCTGACGAAGTACGGATACATTTATCCGGCTATGTGAACAGTCAGAATTATACAACGCCAACTACAGAGAATCCACATTATTTTATTGAAACACCGCTATATCGTCCGAAGATTGGCATATGGGTAGCAATTTCAAGAAAAAGAATAATTGGTCCAATTTTCTTCAGAGATATAACTAGTACGGAGTAATATCGTGTTTTTTTGCAACAACCAATAGAAGATATGCATGATGATGAACTCCAATTTGGCTACTTTCAGCAAGACGTTTGCAAGAATTTTATGGACACCGTGTAATTAGTAGTGGTTTGTGGCCTCCTTGAATTCCAGATCTTACTTCACTAGACTTCCATTTATTGGGATGTATTAAAAATACTATATTTAAGAATCGGCTACACACAATTGTAGAGTTAGAAGTAGCAATTGTGCAAGAATTGCAGTTTCCACTTCTGAAAGTAAATAAAATGCTGAAGATGTGATAATATGAATATTATTAGGCTGAAATTGAAGGGATCCTACAAATTCATGGGAAATACCTACTAAGAAATGTAATAAACAATAATAAATCAGACTATTCCAATTAAATTGAATTTCAAATTAATATTTTATATTTTATTATTATGTTTTATATTATTATCAAATGTTAATACCATTTGATAATAATAAATATTTCCTTTCTTGTTATTTAAGAGTAAATTAATTTTGTTACACTGCTGACTTTTAATTGTGACAGTTAGGGTATTTTATTTTAATCTTTACCATACTGCAAGTTTAGTTGCCTAATCAGTTGCGATCATGTGGGACTTAGACATTTTTGAAAACCCTGTACCTTTTGTTCTCGATGAGGAGGTCCCAGAGTCATGTTACGGACTAATTTTTTACTTAAGCTTTTCCTATCAATCACCTGACCAAATTCTAACCACATCCAGTGTTATTTAGCTTTGTTTAGCTTGTATTATCACTGTACTACATCTCGTACCTCTGTACGGTAGTGGCTACCAATTACATAGTGCAAGTACTGCAATTATATATGAACTATTTATGACCTTTTTATCAGCAAGGTTTTAGGGTTTTAGTTTTTTATTCAATATTCACATACCGACATAAAAGATGGCGCACCCTGTATAAGTATATTAGTTTTAAGTAAGGCTATTAGTTTTAAATTCTATTGTAATAGTGAGACTATTTCCTTAAAATCTATCAATAAAACGTAGAATTTTTCACCCTGAGAATGTTTATTTCGATTATGTCTCTTAGGATATGAATATTCTTGCACATTTCCAGTTTGGTTCCAATTTCCATTTTTAAATGATTTTCGACTAGTTTAATATAAACTTTGAAGCAAATATAATTTATTCTGTCAGTACCATAATGGCAACTGTCAGTAAATTCCTATTTTTTCAAGACCTTAACTATTTATATTGTTTTGAAATATTTCGGATTCATAGTTTTTTGTCTATTTCAGCTTGCGTAATAAGAATATGGCAAGTGTCAAAAACCGATGCGGATAGAATCGTATTAACATGGGGAATAAATTTCTCCGGTCTAGTATACTTAGGAAATAAGCTTGCTGATGTGCAACCGTCTTCTTTTACGGATAATACTGTGATATTACACCTATACAGCGGCTTTTTTACGAGTCCCGCTAGTCTACGGACGGATCTGCAAAACTTTGTTCCATTCATAGATCATCTAAATATTGTTAGTACCGAGGATAATACTAAAGTATATAGAACAGTATCGCTTCGAATTCCGGCTCGGGACATCAAGAAGAGCTACACTGTAGATAAGTTAAGGAAGTTACAATCTCTTCAGCTCACATTGAAAAATAAAAATGTAGAATTGGAAATATTGCGAAACAGTATAAATAAGCTTACCGGTTATGATGATGACAGTTCAGCGGATTCAGACAGTCCTGCTGTGAGTCCTGATTCCAGTGTTAGATATGCTCCACAACCATTAACAATGAATTCTTTAAATAAACTGTTAGAGGTTAGTAATTTATATTAAATGTTATTATATAGATTGTAGATTGTTAACATAGATATAAAATACATGAAATTTTAGGAGAAGCCAACTAAATTTCAGAAGCAGGAAATTGTAAGAATATCAAAAGAAGTAGAAGCATCTAGATTAAAAATAAAACTTTTGTCACAAGAAAAGGATAAACAAGTGGCGCGTGTACGACAACTGAAAGAGAGACATATAAGAGTTTATGAGGAAAATCAGGAAACTGGTAAGTATAATTTAATCCATATACTCTTTTTTTTGTATAATGTTATGCTTAGAGTCAAGATTAATGGAAAGTTATCGTCAATTAAGTAAAGAAGTAGAAAAGTTGAGAAACTCCAAAAGGGAACAAATACATCTTAGGGAACTATTATTGGAAGATAATAGGCAGCTTTATCATCGGAGGAAACAGCTACTCGATCAGCTGTATGATTTGTATCCAATAGAGAGTACTGGTGACCAAAAGTATAATATTAATAATGTATATCTACCAAATTCAGAACTACTAAACGGTAAGCACTCAAAAGTTGTTTATTATGCAGGATGATGGAGACCTTGGAAAACATGGATATATCCAATATTAGTAGTTTTAGTGTATACGTTGAAAATAATTGCAATGGGGCCATGTATATCATGATAATACCAGAAAATTAATATCCAAAATTTGATTTTCATAAGTCTCAAATACACAGGAAAGCAAATATTAATATATAATAGTAGTATAAGTAATAATAGTAATAAATACACTTTACTTCTTAACTTGCCTGACAAGATAATGCACTGTTCATATAGAAGGCAGCTCATAAGAATTATTATAGAAGCGCGTATGGAACAATATAGAACCATATCGGACAAAGAACAACCACTAGTCATATACATGGATAACATAGATAAAGTGAGATCACAGTAGTATGGCAAAAATATGATGAAAAAAGATTAACCTGAAGAAATAGGTGATGTGCGTATAGTCAATTCTATTAACTATGATGCTCGAATAATCAATTCCATTAACAATTATTTTATAATATCTTACTAAACAAAATCATAAAGAATAAAATATGCTTACCCAAAACTGGTGTCAATTCTTTCGCACTGCCACAAAAATATTAGGAGAGGAAAAAAGGGATCCTTTGGACCCACATTCAACAATGCAATTAATCAAAATGATCACACTATGAGTACCATAAAAATAATCTCCAATTGGTGAGCATCTTAGGCCAAGAACTTTAAACTTACTGTCCATATCCACATCCAACAGGAAGGCTTCAATTTTGGTAGTGATTAACAGATGGTGATTGCTCATCCACTTATGCAATTCAAAACTACCTTGACAAAAAAGATTCATCAACTGCTGTTTTAGCTGAAGTGCCTCCTTCAGGATCTTGTAACTCAATTCGATTTTCAAGGATAACCGAAGCCAGTGGATAGATCTACTCCCTGGAGTAGTCCGATGCCAATTGTTTCACAGTACATAAAACCAAATATGGTCAGACTGATTATCTTTCCGTCTTTGTGTGACGGTTGAACCAAGATTTGACGTTACATCTTCTTAACCGTTTAAGGATGCAATGGACACTTTTTCTACGCAATTTCTTATGTTAAAACGGAAAAAAAATTATGTAAAGATCATTCCTTATGTTTTCGTGGTCGCTCTTTTAGATACAGTTGTCAGAATTTCAAAAATTTCACTTGTTCAAAAGTTACAGCTCGATTTTCAATGAAAAATTGTTTTTCATAAATTTGTAATTTACTGTTATTTATGGTTTTTGAAAATCACCGAAATATAGATATATCGCATCCTATATGTCTGAGCTTTCGAAAGACATGCAAAAGTTTAAAAAAAAATCAAGATGGCGGAAACAAAATAGTGGCAAATAAGTGAAAATTTCTCGAATTTCTCTATTCCTGCTGAATTTTAATGGATTAAAGTAGCTATGAATGAAAGATATAGAACTTTCCAGATTTCTTGAATCAAAATTATCTTTTTTTTTTCGGCAAAAAAAATAGCTGCTCCAAAATGGTGGCACAAAAGTCATATCATGGTGGTAAAAAAATATATATTTGCTTGGAAACCTGACTAATACCCTTAAACCCTATCGAAAAATAGAAAAGTATGTGTGGCCCGAATCTTACCGCGAGGAGGTGATCGTAAATAAGATGCATTTGTTTTTTTAATTTTTGTTTTTTATTTATTTTTTGTTTTGTTTTTTTATTTCTTGTTTTTTATTTTTTTGTGCTTTTTTGTTTTTCGTTTTTTGTTTTTTGGTTTTCTATTTTTTTTTGTTTTTTAGTTTTCTTTTTTTGTTATGTTTTCTTTTCATACTATTTATTTATTGATTATTTATCTCGCTCTCTGTGATATATATATTTAATTATCTCATTTTTTTGTTTAAATTTATGAAAATTATCAAAACAAGTTTTGCAGAAATATTTATTGCATTTATCGCGGTACAATTGAATTCGAATGTGATACTTTGTGCCCGAACAATATTTTTTATTATTAACTTTATTCAATTTGTGAGATTGTACGTCATTTTCTTTACTTTTTTGAAATAATAATCAGCTATTTTTATAGCAGAGTCCTTTGCAGTATGTTTTTTCTTGCTTAGACGAACTGCGTTTAATATTATTACTGTGTTTGTGATTGAAGACTGAAGCAGTCTCATCAAAACCAGCCATGTCCACTTTTTACTCCTAAATGACGGTAGAAGCTTACTGCAGTACCGATCGTGAATGTCTACACCACCCATGTACTGATTATAAAGAGTGAAAGCTGCAGGCTTTGGAGCCTTTTTCTCATCCAAGCAATCTTTGACAGGTTTCAGTGGTTCAATAACTGCAATCGTCAAAAGCAATGAAACCTCTTTAGAATCTATAAGTGCGTTATAGTTCATGTCACAGTTTTGATCATGTTTTATTTTGTAAGTTCCCCTAGCAGCTTTTTGTCCAAATTGTTTTTTTCTTTCATTCTGTCTTTTCGAATAACTCCAGTAGCTTTCAAGCCGGTCTTCTTTAAATGAACTAACAAATCAGCGCTACAAAAATAGTTGTCAAAATAGACATGAAAGTGATTTTTTTCTGGAAGTTTTCAAAAATAAATCTTCCAACATTTTCAGGACAGCTTTGCTTCCACTCAGAGCACATTTGGAAAGTTGATTACTATTTCCAGAATCTTTTCCAAAGTAGATATCCCAGTCAAATAAATAACTGTCTGCCCCACACAGTCCCCACATCTTTATTTCGAAGTGCAGAGGCTTGTTTCGGATATACTGTTTGAAGTATAATCTCCCGTAAAATTTAATCATCATTTTGTCCACTGCAAGTGCGGTTTCAAAAAAACAAAACTTTTAGATATTCTCTATAAACATACCAGTATTTTTCGAACCAATGCCACGCCCGATCATTCTGATTTTGATCAACTAGTTTTGAACACTTCAGACGACTTGATTTTGAAAAATTTATCCCAAGACATTGAAGATCGGACGTTTGGACGCACTAGTAAAGAATTTTTCGACCAGTAGCTTTTCTCAGACGTTCTAGTATTAAAAGTAGTTAGAATAACGATACCTTGTAATAATTGAGCTGACTCTATTATGTAATTTTGTGTACTTTTAGAGAAACAGATTTCGAATAATTCCACTGGTGAACTTTACGAATTTCTTTCATCTGCTTGTCTGTGAATAAATATTCATTTTTAGGAATATTTTCATACAATCTTTCTCTTTCTATCTATTCATACATCAGTATTATTATCAATATCATCATCACTATCGTCGTCATTAACATAATCATTTTCATCTTCATTATTATCATTATCAGATTCAGATTCGACATCTGAATTTTGAGTATCAGGCAGGATCATTACATCAATATGTATTTTCTTGTAATCTAGAAGATAAAACACCGCATCTTGAATTTTGATCTACTTTAAAACGTTTTCGACGTGGTATGATGAAATATAATACTTGTTTTCGTACTACTACAAAAGTAATTTTACGGAAATTTCAACATGAAAGATTGCATTTGAAACTATAAATCTTAGAATGCTATGATGGATAAAAAGAATAAAAATTTCACAAACTGACAGAATTACCAAGGTTTATATTTTTATACTGAGGATACTTGATTGCTCTTTTTTTTAAGATAAATGATTTCATAGGACAACTAATAGTAAATGCTGTGATTGAATATAATTAAGGCATAAAAATTGAGCATACATTACACAATTCGATGAAAATCGAAAAGAGAATGGATATTCTACTGATGGATGCCATTTACGCGTCGCCAGAGAAAGAGCCTTGTGATGGGGACTTTTCAAAAACCGTAAATGATAATAAATTACAGATTTATGAAAAACAATTCGTGAAAATTTTGATTTTCTGTTGAAAATCGACCTGTAACTTTTGAAAATCAAAGGTTACAAGTAAACTTTTTGAAAATCTGACCACTGCGTCTGAAAGAACAACCCCGAAAACATGACATTTACATAACTTTTTTTTCCGCTTTAACATAAGAAATTATGACGATGAAAATTGCATAGAAAAAGTATCCATTGCGTCCTTAAAGGGTTAATATCACCTACCTGAACAATAGGAAATTTACAGAAGTTGATAAGGAATGGAAATATATCCCTTTTGGAAATAAATACTCTAACATAAACAAACAATATTTTGCATATAAGTCGGGATGACTAATAAGACGCTGTTCCAATCCATAAAATCTCGAAAGCGGTGTATTGTCAATAAAATTATTGAAGCTAATAAAGGAGCGGCTTATTATACCCAGCACATTTACAATTGCTTTTCAATAATGCGTAACCAAATTTGCCTATTTTGGTATCTTTTCATTCAAGTTTCGAAAGCAATGGTATAATCACCTACCGCCATTGGTAATTGACAAGTAAGTCTCAAAGGTTCACTAGTGAATGATGAAAGCAAATATTGATGTTTTTCGACACTATAAATGTTCGTTATTCTTTACCACAGTTTTAAAAACTTCAATAGTTTTCCCAAAAAAGCAGATCTCCGTTAAATGACCTGAATTTAGGAGGATCGATTGACGAATTTATGGTCTTTGCTTCTGTTAATCAAATAAACTATTTCGTCTAATCCTAACATTTCCCGATGTAAACATTCCAATTCTGCATAATTATCTATATTAGCTGTCAAAAGTAACATACTAGCAGTCTTGAATTCCTTATTGTAACAAGTAAAAAACTGAATTATTAACGAATCATCCTCAACAGGCTGATTTCCAAATTCTAGTATATTCTCTAACTGAATTTTTGCTAATCTACATGAGAGCTATTACAAACATTGCCTAGTGGAAGTCATTTTTTATTTATTTACCACTAAATTTCCAACCGAATTAAATTTTCGAAAGAACAACAGTACGTTCGATGAATTTGGTCTTTATTAGCAACGCCTGATGGCTCTACACAGCAATCCGGCGGAGAGTACCGGTTCTAATAATCAACTAAGCTGGAACGAGAAGCAAGCTGCACAGCGATAGATATACAAAATAAATTCTCAAACACCACTTTGAACTGGCCAAAAGGATTACCCAAAAAAAATGCGGAAAATAGAAACGTGGTTCAAATGAAATTACAACTAATTAACATAACATCCGGCTCGAAGGACCGAACTATGATGCACGAATAATCAATTCCATTAACCGAATTATTTTGTAATATCTTACTAAATAAAATCACAAAGAATAAAACATGCTCACCCAAAGCTGATGTCAATTCTTCGGCACTGCCACACAGGACTATTTGGAGAGGAAAACGAAAAAGAATTCTGTGGACCCACATTGAACGATGAAATTAATCAAAATGATCACACAATGAGCGTTGAAAGTCGAATTAAAGCGACGAATAGAAAATTTAAAATCTGACATGAACCCGTCTATACTACAGTTCCAGCTTGACTGTGTAGAACCGTTGAGAGCACCCAACAAAAACTGGAGCGTATAAAAATATAATACCAACTTACAAAGTCCATCTTGATCCATTAAGATTAACTAGATCCCGGTACAGTCTGAACTATTACGGACGTAGGTTTTATAATACATTGGATACTCGATTTCGAACATTGCCCTACAATAACATTTCAGGCAGGCTGAGGGAGTGTTTGATTCGTGCGTCCATTTACAGCACCAAGGAGGTGGAATCCACCTAAAGCATAATAAATAAATATTTATTGCAACGAATAAGAATAGAAGCATACTGCAAACTTAATAATAATCCAGTCCGAGTGAATTATCTAGAAGAAATTTAGGATGCATTATGAACATAAACTGTATGCAAATGGTTGTACATAAGTGCACAACCTACATGTATTCAAAATCGTTGATTTACTTACCAAAGGTATTCAACTGATGATACCCTACGTTTTCATCAAACTGGCATTAAGTTGTACTTTGGAACTGTATTATTTTATAGAATAAGTTGAGCTAAAGTGATGATGTGAGGCAAGTACAATACTTTTAAAACTGAGTAAATATTATTAGAATATATTATATGCATTTGCTTTCTAATTAATGCTTTACGTACTTTGTTTTAAGGGTATATCCATGTTTTCAGATTTTTGTGTTACATAGATACACCCATGATTGTTATATTTAGTTTAAAGCGTAAAGTAAGCTTGTATGCTAAAATCTGTATTAGAATAATGTCTTCTTTTCACTGATTTGTTCAATGCTTACTGACATGTTCATGTTTTATGGTGTTTTATGCCAAATTGATTGCAGATTATTGATAGTTTAATTGTTATTATGATTACAATTTTTAATAATCTCCCTCTTAAGCTCCCTTTCCTCCCTTTCCCATTATAATAATACAATGTATATGATTTATAATTTTATCTATTCATAATAGTCCAACTCTTCCAAGTCTTGTAAAAGTTTTGGAGAGAAACATTTCTCCCCAAAACTTAAAACAAAAATTTCTTTCTTAGATTGTTCCCAGAATGGTGTTGCAGTAGCTCTAGGATTTGTCGCTCATGTATTAGTAATGTGTTCAAATTTTCTTCAAGTACCTCTAAGGTATCCAATAATCCATATGGGTTCTAGATCAATTATCATTGATCACATCTCACCGTGTATAGCAGATCATAGGCAGCAGTAAGTAGTAACAATGATAGGTTTGTGTTGTATTTAGCTAAACATAATAATTAAGTATTTTCAAAATATTTTAGATATCCTCTTTATTTACGAGGAAAAGATAGATACCAATTCAATTACGCTGTGTGTTTATTGAATAAAAATATAGCACAATTACGATGGATATGCGGTCTGCATACGCAAAACTTAAAGGCTACATTGCCAAATTTGTTAACTTTTTTATTGCAAGCAGCTGATTCCACTACACGTCCGAAACCAATAGATAAAGGTAATAACACACCCCTGTGCAACACCAAACAGGATTCTGCAGAGAATGGTCATCAGCAAGAAGAGAAGGAGGCTGTAGATAGTTCAAAAAAATGTGGATCCTTGTACAGCTCTACAAACAGTATTCCGTTCAATTATGTGTCAGCGCAGAATATTTCTGATCCCATTTTGGAGTCATTAAAGTTGGAGTATGAAGAGGAAAAGCCTTTTACCCCCACATTTAAACCAATTGAACGACCTCCGCCTGTAAAGGTGGTACAACATGAATCTAGTCTGAGCCAAGTTTTGGCAATACCTGAGGCGTTTCTTACTCAACAAATAAGTCCTAACTCATTCAAAAGCTATATGACCTCTTGTAGTAAACTAAATACCTCTCAAGATGGTAAGTATCTCACTACAAGCTATTTTAAATACATGGTCTATATATAACCATAAAACACATTTTGCTAATAGAAAAAAACAAAATAAGATTATGATTTTTCTGATAATCTTTTTGTTTTGTTCAAAAATATTTATAATTTGGTTTATAAATTAAAAGATATATAAATGTTATAAAATATATTTTGCATTTGGCTATACTTTTTTACGACATTTATGTTTCATAAATATTGACCAACTGTTATGATTTTAATATCTATTTTTTTAATCAAAACTTGTACCTGATGTTTAATATAATAAATAAAAAACCATGTACAACATATTTATGTAATTTATATACAAGCTATAAGCATTCATATTGATTGATGGCTGCATTGAAATTTAAATGAATTATATATAATGTATAAAAATAATGTAAAAATGAATTCTTAAGATGTTTAATTTTGATATGGATTTTTGGAATCTTTGGCTAGTAACATGGGTTATTACGAGGGGTGATCCAAAAAAAAGTTTACAAGGCAAAGGAAAAAGTATTTATTAACAACAGAAACAAGATACAAATGGGAATCAAGATTATTATTATTACGTTTATTATCAATTTTATTAATTGTTAATAATTAATTAATTAATTAAAATGTTTATTAATAACAATTATTACATTTCAAATGCTTCTGCTTGTAAACTTTTTTTTGGATCTACCTACGTAATTGTATTGTATATAGTAACACATTATTATAAGTTATACAGATTATAACTTATTATCAATTATTGTAATGCTGCTGAGTTCCAAATTTGTTTAAAAAACAGGCGACCAATCATTAGTCTACATTAGTCTATTCATCGTAAGACTTTATTTCATAATTCTAAATTCTCACAGGTTCCAACATCTATACATTTTGCTGGTATTGTCAATTGATTAACTAGGTGTATATAAGCAGGGCATTAGTACATGGTATGCATTATATATTTAAAAATAGTACCTTTTATGAAGTAACTATGATACACCAGTTTTCAACATTACTTTCAAAATTTATTTGATATTTGTCCTTTTTACGCTTCAGTACAGGATTGGGCAAAAAATGTTATTACATTATGAATATAAATTAATATATCCCGTCAACCTGCAATCTTTGGTTGTCGCCGAGGATTGCAGCTTGCATCGCCATATTTTGTCTGAAGCAGAAAAAAATTGTATTTTTGTAATCATCCCTGTATTTCATATTGTTACAGATTCAGCTGAACAAAATGATGTAAAGGTCGTCGAGTCTGCTAGGATATTAAGCTGTGATATAGTTGATGGAATAACGACTAGAACTAGCCCCATAGAACAGGGTGCTGACCTAACAGATCCATGCGTTTGTCAGCAGTTGAAAGTTAATCCTGATGACATAGTTGTTACAAAGCTGCCAAGTAAAACTGTACAGCAAAACGTTACGCTTGCGAATAAGAGACTCAGTAGGTCCGTCGGTTCATATGATGAGGAGAAAGCTGAATTAAGCTGCAGTGCCACAGGTTCAGATTCTGTCTTAACGGGCAATAAAATGTTCTTACCGTCAGATGTTATTAAGGCAAACCAAATGCTGGAACTGGGAAATCGTGTCGAAGAATGGTTATATAATACACCATTACAGGCAGAAGGCCAAGCTGAAGTAGATAATAAAAATGAGGTGAGCAATAATAGCGAAAATATATACAGTCCACTAACCGAAAGAACAGATGCTCTGTTAAAAAACACGACTTCTTTTCATCTTGTAAAACCAAAATAAATAGATATGAACATTCCAATCTGTTCATAATTTTTTTCTTTATTTGACCTTATCTGGGCCCATTTTTGTTTATATGAACAAGAGACAGAATTTTTAACAATATTTTATTGCCATCGTAAACATAATTAGTTGAATCTGTGCTTACAAAATAATTGGAAATGAATTACCATCAACAAAATATCCATTGTCGTTTCCTATTAATTTAAAATGCCGAAATGCCTAATATAAAGCAGTAATTATTGATCATGGAATAGGAGATTAGTCACATACAGCTGTATATGTGTATAGACGACACCATTGTATTTATAATTAATGTTAAGTAATTCAGATGGGTCTTTTTAATTGAATAGTTTGATGTATTTATTTATATGACTTAAATAAACAATGTTAAACCAATGAAATGCATATTATTACCTTCCCTATATTTTATTACATTTTTATATGGACCTTTTTCGATTATATATCCAAGGTTTTTGAGAAAACAACCGCTACTGTATATTTTTTATCGCAGTCGAGTTCAATGTAAAAATGAATTTATTTTCTTACATCTGATGATTAGTACTCGAATAAATCTACAATTTAGAGGGATTAGGATCTACTTTCCAATCAAAACCAAATTAATCGTGAAAAGTAAGGTTCTAGAGACAACTTATACACGTGTGCCGTGAGATATTTAACTGCAAAGATCTGATTATGGAGCAATGGTACTGGAAGGAGAAGCCACCGAGTGGTTCTCTTTTCGCTTTATTATTCTTTTCTAGCTAAGCATGTGGGAATCCTAAAAAAACTATTGGCACTTATATGCAAGCTTGAGAGAAAACACTATCACTACATTGAATTAACGAGACAAAGAATTTTGATAGGATTCAAAATCTATTTACATTTTCATTAGATTTCCATTATGATATGAATAAATCAGAACATACCAAAGTTCAAATATTGTTATTCATAAATGACATCAGCTTAAGAAAAAAAAATGTCAAAGGGTGATTGTTAGAAAGGAGTATATAGAAAATAGCACAAGTTGAAGCTAATCGATAAATAGATAAGGTTAAACAATAGCGCCCGTTAACGAGAGAAATCATTAATATCAAGTTCATAATACGAGGAAAGAATTAATATGGAAATATCAGGTTATCTAGCCGTTTTGTTGTTCTCCTGTAAATGTGTATATACTATTGTTATAAATTTAGAAATCATGTATGGTGTGATACTGTGGAGTTATAAGTTCGTTTAATGCTATTCTTGCATTTTGAATTTCACCAGAAATTAATACTACTAGATTTCCTTTCCGACAAGATGTCAATAGTCCATGATTCATTCGACTACAGCATGTGAAATTTCAGTTGAAATTTACAGATGCGTGAGCCACATGACTAAAAAGATTCTAATAAAAAGTTTGTTATTAAAATCTTTAGATTTTCATTTACAAAAAGAACGTGACAGTGGCGAGTCATTCATTGTTTTTGACAAAAGCATTCTCGGGCAATATAGTGTTTCAGAAGCTAAAGAAAAAATCTGAAGGGATTATCTCTTGAATTTCGAAGAATTTAAAAATGACGGATACCACTCTACCCTTACAATCTATGGCTAAACGCATAATGCCACCATTACACCAAAACCGAAAAATGTGTACTCAATGCATGTTTCGTTAACCAAGTTAGCATCATCAGGACTGATGAAAGATTATCTTTTATCCCTCCTGATCATGCTCACTTTATTTGGTGGCATTGTTTAACTTGTTACTGACAAGTTACACTACCCAAGTGCCCTCTTGGGATTGACTTGGCAATATGCGCGTTTTATAGATATTCGAAAAATATTTGATACATATTTTTTCTTTATGGCCAGAAATATATGTCAAAAGGGGCCCAGTAACAAAAGTTTTGTTTATTTACTGTGCCACTCAAATGAAAATGAGATTCCAACAGCATTTGCACAAAAAAGTTCTCAGGCTGTACATAATCTCTTACCATCACATGTAGTTTGAATGGGTGAAATTCTAAATCCTTCTGTTAAATTGTTTTCACTAATTCACAAATCTATCTCAACTTACGCACGTCTTTGTACAGACCACTCTGGGCTCTTGCTCAGTGCCCCTCTTTTGCAATGTTTTCCAGCATCTTTACAGTCTGTGTGGGTCCTGATGATTTCTTATTCTCAGTTACTCTCAAACGTTCAACCCACCTAATGATCGTGTTGTGGGTGGGAAGGGTCGCATGGTATTCAATATGAAAATGTTGATGAAAAAATGCTGCACAGCCTTGATATTCTCTGCACTTCGAAGAAAAGTATTGTAAGCAAACATCTGACGTTCTATCGTCTACTGCTCCATTGTGACGAAAATGACAATCCACTACTAGGCTAAACGACTACCTCACTTCTCTCCTATCACTCCTACCTAATGTGTACTACTTACACAAAAACCCTCCAACTCTCCAACCTGTAGATATAAATGAGTACCATATGTATTTCTTATGCAATTCAAAAGGGCTGTTTCAGTTATAATTGGTTCAGGTTCTTGAGTGTCATTACAACCGATTGGCAGTGCATTAGTATGGAGAAAGTGGGTAAATGCTCATCTTGAAGTTTTTGTAACTGGTATAGGGTGATTCAAAAGGAAACTGATGTTTGGAGAATGCGTTCAGAGCTTCCAAAATAAACAAAAAGTCCTATAAACATGGATCCGATTCTCATTTGTTGCATAGTTATTAATAAACGTTTATTGTTAATAAGTTTGTATATATATTCATCCATGATTTTGTTTTCTTTAACATGTTTAGTGCAAAGCTTCATGTTCTGTTTAATAAACTTGTTAAGATCCACCGCAAATGGAGCACAGCAGACGGCCAGTATTTGAGGAGCACATGCAGGGGTAAAACAAGTCATGGTCAGGGATACGTCGGAGGCACCGCATATTGAACTCAGTACTGATATCTACGCGAGCCTAATAACACGTTGACTTCTGATGTTAACGATCTCCTGAATTTGGAATCGGAATCCGAGGATGACGAAGTTATTGTAATCTTTGGTAAACATGAAGAAACTTAAAAGACATGCATATTTAGCTGGCAGAAATACGTATGGGGAGATTAAACTATCTCAAGTTCCTGACAAAGTGTTTAAAGAATGGTTTCAGCTAAGCAGGGAGCAGTTTAATGAAGTACACGAATTCATTAAATGCTATATAACTGGAAGCGAACGCAACATCCACAAAACCTATTGCGAGTGAAGAAAAAATCAGCTGTACGCCTCCGGTATGTTTATATGTATATTTATTTATTCCATCCCTTCACCTGTCATACAATAAAAAAATACAAACTTTAAAAACTTTATTGGTAAGCAGGTGATGTAAATTTTCATCCATCTTTCTTTACTATACTCTTACCTTTAATCGTCTGGTATAGACGATCTTCTTCGTAGTTCAGGGCTACAAAATTCTTGCAACTTTCAGATTCGTATCTGCAGGCATCTCGGAGCAATCAGCGTTTGAAGCTTTCGGGTGATATCTGTGATAAGAGCAGGTAGAGAGGTGTATCATATGTCAAATAATGTGAAATCGATGGCCTTCAACAACTGTGGAGAGAAAACGGCAACAAAATCGATTCGGAATGGAAAGCGTCTGGAAGATCACTCTAGAGAAGTAGGTTTTTCAGCAGCTCACCGATCGATAACTGATTTTTTTCCGGAAACCATAGTTACTATCTGAAAGTTGCAGGAATTTCGTAGCCCTGAAGTACGAAGATCATCTATATCAGATATGCGGATAGACTTTCGTCAGCCTGTGGCGACATCGAGTTGAAGGAACAAAAAAGTAACCTTCCTTCCACGGGCCATAGCTCTGCGGGGTGAATCTCAGGATGAAAAGCACAAAATTCTGGACAGAAAAGTTCTACATTCAACTATCCAGTACAGTTGCAAGAGGTCAAACCGGATATCGGTAAAAGTGTCCAGATACTTTTAGACGGCACTGTACATACAGTATGTAAAGATGATTTACATTCACTTAATGTTTTATTCATAACTTGGTTAGTATTGCACCAATCCCGATGAAATTTTTATGGCGATTACATATTATGCCTACACATTTGCATATAAAATTTCAGGCCGGTATCTGTCGTTTTAAGAAAGTTATTTAACAAAAACCAAAAATTTACTGTTCAAAAGCGTCTAGGTGATTTACGTCCACAAAACAAATTTAACAGTTATTTAAGAGCAATAAATTTTTAACTTACAATACTTATAACATTGATATTTAATGGGTTTTCCACAACTTTTTATCAACAGATTAATTCGTTTCGAAAGCGAATCCACCAGTTTCATGAGCTACTATTACGTGATGCGGTCCCAGCAATCACCATAGATATCGCGAGCAGCCCGTATAAGTTTTCTATTGGATTAAGATCTGGTGAGCAAGCAGACCATTCCAAAACCGGGATACCTATATCACTATATCAATACCTATATCATAACATAACCACCGGGCGGGGCTACCTTATTAAAATACCTTATATTCGTGGCAATATATTAGAATTGTGACAAATGCAGTTCGACATTCTTTTTAATTTGGATGTGTATAGGTAGACTCCATGCTTCACTTACACATAGAGGAAGAAGTCAAGGAGAGTAAGAACTGGTGAACTTGCAGTGCAAGGTATCAGATCACACATTAATATCCTTAGACTGGTTTAATATATTTAGAGGAAATGCTGGACAGGTTGGCAGTTGTAAAGGGTAGGGCCAGGAGCTCTGCATCCTTAGGCTAGATAACACAGGGACGGGAAACGCTGTACGGGGAGGTATTGTGTTGACGGGTAGTGGGGCTTATCAATTCCAAAGTATCTCTTAGAAGATATCGCGACCCGCGATCTACAGATATACGCAAATTTCGCTGCATTCTTTCAGATGTTTTGCGAGATTACAACTTCACCACACCCCAGTCTGCCCAGGATTTGGAGAAGTATGCAGCAGGGCTGCATGCATGTCTAATAAAAGCATACAAAAGAAGCTGTCCCCTGACAACAGCGACTAAAACTGACAATACCCCCTGGTGATGTCCAGGACTAAGCCTAATGTGTAAAGAGGTCAGGAAAGCCTTTAAGAAGGCCAAACAAACCAAGTTGTCGTCGGACTGGGCCTCTGTGAACAGGATTTCAGCTCACTACAAAAAACTAATTAGAAAAAGGCAGACGGAGACTTGGAGGACCTTCTGCGCAAATGTGGAAGGGACCTAGTCCACTGCAAGATTTTTCAGGTTGATTTCCAAAAATCTACGACCTGAAAGATAGCTTAGAACTACTTATGGAGACTCACTTTCCTGGCAGTTCCTCATTTGAAGACAGGTGTCTTTGCTACGAGCCTCATGTGCCAGATTGCACTAAGGACAGGTTGTCTTGGGCTATCAACAGCTTTGCTCCCTACAAAGCTGCTGGACCTGATGGTGTCTTCCCGGCATTACTACAACGGGGCCTTGATGAGATACTGCCTCATCTTGGTATAATCTACAACGGAGCTTTTGATAAGACTACTTTTGTTAAAATAATAAAATAAATGCCGCCATTCAACGCAGAGGGGTTCATCCTGCAATAGCTGGGTGGATACTCAACATGCTCACACAAAGGGTGATAGGGGTAAACCTTGGTAAGGCTACTTTTAAAGGTACCATGGCAAGAGGCTGCCCACAGGGCGGGGTGCTCTTCCCACTACTGTGGAACATGGTCCTTGACGACTTGCTCCAACGCCTCAATGAAGCTTATTTCTCTACCGTAGGGTATGCTGATAATCTAGCGATCTTTGTTAGAGGCAAGCACGAAAGTGTTCTCTGCAATAGAATGCAGATTGCTCTTAAGATGATCGAAAATGGTGTATGGAACACTCACTCTCGGTCAACCCAGGTACAACTATTATGGTTTTATTCTCAAGGAAAAGACGGTTAGCCACCCTTATTCCGCCAAACCTCTTTAAGAAACCACTGGTATTTGCCCCCGAGGTTAAATATTTGGGTGTTATTATTGACAAAAGGCTTACATGGAACAGCCACTTGGAAGACGGAATCAACAGGGCTACTGCCACACTATTACAGTGCCGCAGGGCAGTGGGTAGGTCTTGGGGTCTATCACTAAGGACAGTCCTGTGGATTTATACAGCTATAGTAAGGCCTGTGCTATCTTATGGTGCACAAAGTTGGACCTCCACAAAGGTGCACCTCCATGGCAGCAAGCAGGATTACCCGCACTAATATTCGAGGTAAACACATTACTATTTTTACAGATAGCAGGCAGGCAATTCTCAATCTGAAAGAGAATCGCATTTCATCGAAATCGGTGCTTGAATGTCACAGAGCACTAATTCAGGCAGCCAAGAAAAATGCGGTTTCCATAAGATGGGTAAAAGGCCACTCATCGTGTAAAGCAAACAAAAAAGCTGACCAGTTAGCGAGAGAGGCCTCTAAATCTTCACTTCGCTCTCCAGAACCGGTAACGCTCCCAATGAATTCTACACTGTTTGATCCTGTTTGAAGCTCCTTGAATTGATCAAGGAGCTATCCCAAAAGATGACCCAAGAGAAATGGGATAATCACCCAGGCTGTCAGACAGCTAAAGAGACACTTTGTTATCTGGATGCTGTAACAGCTAAGTATTACACTAATCTATCCCGGAGGAACCTCCATATTCTTACAGGAATTGTCACGGGTTACTGCATGCTACGCAAGCACACAAATAACTTGCGTTTATCTGACTCCGCTATATGTAGGGGTTGCGAAGCAGAGGAGGAAACATCTCTACACGTTTTATACGATTGCCCAGCATTCAACAACTTAAGAGAAATCTTTTTAGGGGACTCAACCGTGACCTCAGGTGGAATCCGGAGCTCCGCCCTGGGACATCTGCACAATGGGCCTGCTGAGACTTCAGTACTGCGGGTTAACCGCACCCCCGCCTATGCAGATCCAGATCCAAAACAGGTAGTGGGGATAAGGTAAGAAAACGCTTAATTGGTCTCCTGTTGATTGCGAAAAACCAATTAAGAAACAATTAACGTCGTATTTTAGAATATATAGCATCTTATGTCATTTAGTAGTTAGTTTTTTATTGCTCCTGATGATACTAACTTGATTAGCAAATTGTGCGTCGAGCATCCTTTCTTCACATTTTGGCATAGTGGTGACTTCGCTTTTTCTTCCCTATATCTGCGTTCAAATGGATGACAGACCCGGGATATTAGAACTTTTACATTATTGAGTGTTTTATAATGATTCTTGCGTGTTTCAGTATTTATTAATTCCAGATTGACTTATTTTTGTTATGAAATAAATCAAAATGCAATATAAAAATAACGTTTTGCCTGGTTCATATTTTGTTATATTCCAGGTTGATTTAGTTTTGTTCTAAAATAAGCCATAATATAAAAAATTAAAATAAGAATTATAATGAAATAAAACTCTTTATAGTAACATATTATTTTATATTGTTCTTATATTCTTAAAATATCATTCACACTTTTCTTTAGATTCTTTTTAAAGCGACCATACTTTTTAACATATATACAAACAGTACATTGACCATCCAACTAACAACCAGGTTTACATGATTGTAATTACAACAAAGTGAGAAAAAAAGTCGTGTGAATCGTCCATCGCATATTTTTCAGGGTTGCTCTAAACGATGCACAAGCAATTAACAATCGCAAATTACTACTCAAGTTTCCATGTACTCGTTCTTTAGGGAACGACAGAAAGGATCCTAAATGTCCTGTTCTTCTATTTTGTAAAATGTGGCGGCATATAACCTGAGCCCTTGGGTACATACCGACAGTCTTACAACTTTATTTTTATTGAAATCGTTGCAGCTAATTCCTTAAAAATTAATCAAGCAAGAAACTAACTGCATGTCACTTTTTTTTCCCATAGAAACAAGCCGTTTGCTGTTTATTAATTACTGATACATAAGTTTCTATAGAAGGACAAGTTTACAAGTAGACATTTAATTGCAAATTTGCCCTATAATTTCAATTACCCTGGAAATACATATTTATATTCAGTAAGTTTATTTCTACATACAGCCTAGCTATGTTCATTCATTCAATCTTGTTATGTTATTCTATTTACTCATTTTGCACTGTTTATTTATAAATGAACTATGTTGAATGTAAAAATCAACTCACTGCATATTGTTTGAAATACACTATACAGTAATTTTTCATATAAAAAATTCTTAAAATTACTTCAAAACTGTGTGCAGACAGAGAAATTAAAAGCAATTTTAAGAATACGTTATTTGTGTATATATATATACTCTTTTATATAGGTTGTTTATGTATACATATTAAGTTACTATCATTACATAGCTTCTCAATTTATTTACTCAAACGAAAACACATATAGTATCAGCATAGAACATATATAGTTTTTTATGATATAGTTTTTGTTTTCAACTTTTTTATTATTATTATTATAGTCTCTCATTTAACATCTCATTTCGTTAATATATATATATATACCATAAGTCTATTGTCAAGTAGTGACATCTTTTTTCTAGGTTCAAAAGTTGTTTATATTTCCAAAGTTCAAAAAGGGATACACATTTTTATTTACATAATTTGTACATATTTTAAAACGATTTTCAGTCCCTACCTTTTGGCATATCCTGTTTTTTGTCGCAAAGGTTTTATAAATCCTCTATTCCCCGAGACAATCTTTTCTCCTTTTACAATACTTACACACAAATACCGCCTTTACTTTATTTCTTTTGCACATCCATAAAATCAAATGTAAATATTGTAAAAGTGTTGCAAAATCGACTTTGAAAGCAAATGTAAGTCGCAATCTATCGGATCGCCCAGTTTCAAAGTTCTCGAACTTTGGAAGCGAAACTTTTGAATCCCATAGTATATTCGACACATTTATCAGAAAGTTCATGCAATTGTACAACACAAAAGTTATTATTATAAATTCACTTTTACCTTAGCTTTTATTTAATACGTTTGGTGTGCAGGACAAAAAATTCGTACTCAGTGAGCTAAATGCGTTAAAAAATGCATTTAAGTTGCAATACTAGTAAGGTTCACATGGTAAAAATACAAACAAATTATTTTAGTGATAAAGCGTTCATTACTTACTTCAAATTAGTGATTGGCACAATCGAATGATTCTTCTTAACAATCTTGATATCTAAGATATCAATACCTCGAATGATCCATTAAGAAGCAAGATGCACTTCTTAAGTAATCTTTTGAAATATCTCTTGTGACTATGTGAGAGACGAGATATCTCAAATGATTATTCAAGATGTAATCTCAAGTAATCTTTTAAAGGAATTTATGAAATTCGACATATTTATAGACACGATACCTCAAGTGATCACACAACATATGACATTTAACGTGATTCTTCATATTGTCACATGTATCCAGGTAGTTTTACGCTAACATTCGAATATAAATAATCTACTACACCTTTCAATTGATTGGATTATCTTGTGAACTCGAATTGGATCATCTTTCTTATTTTCATGCAGGATAATAAAAAACTTATGTAACTTGAAACCTGAAGTTACATAAGTAACTTCTAAAAAAAAATACACTTGCAGAGTGTATTTTTTTTAAGTGTGGAAAATGCATGATGATATTCTCCATTCTAAATAGTCCTTCAAGTTATGGGCGTCTGAGCAGTGTTAGTGAAAAGGTAATCCTTGATTAAAAATTCAAAAAGAAGAATTTATGCCCCGTCTAACTTTATAAGGGAAAACTGATTCGCGGTATCAATTAAAGCTGGAAAAAATATACATCTTTGAATCAGGTGATCATCAATTTTTTGAATCGTGGCGACAACTTCAGTGATGCTGTATTCTGCAATAAAGGATCCAGTCATGTAAGAATTGTGTGTATAAGAGTCTAGTTGGGTCCCAGCTATTGACCAATAATGGATTAGTATGCATGGTCCTGAGGTGCGCTGGTGAAAATATGATTGTTTCATCAATGCAGAAAACAATAATGGAATACTGGTCAGATATACGTCGGGAAGTAATTTCGAATCTATGGTAGGATCTTATTGAAAATATGACTCCTCATTGATGAAACCTAATTTTGTCAATGAGGAGACCAGAACGGGCAATTGAAAATAATAGAGCTATAACAAAATATTCATGAGGCTACTGCACAAAGCCAGATTCATAGAGAAACTTCTCGAGGTAAACAGAGATACACTTCTTGAGGTATTTAGTTGTCCTTTAAGATGACTGGAAGGTCAGTTGTCTATCACGAAACAAGTTATCTCATCGTAAGATATGCTCGATAATTAATTGATCTCTTAATTGTCTCGATTGTGCCTATTGCTATTTTAAATGCCGAGAAAAATATTTATGACGGTTTAGATTCATACCTTCCTATTGTATTCAATCTCAAAAGTCTTCAAGATTTTGTTAATAGACAAATATAACACTAAACACAGTGCATTTATTTATAAGTGCAACATAACTGTGTTGTGTATATAAATAAGCTCACTGTACAATTTTCGTTATAACTAAGCTAATAATAAATAATGGTTAACAGTCTTGAGGTGTCTCAGGATAGTAAATCGGTGATTAAGTGTTCACAACCGATGCATGATTGAGCACTGGGTTAGCTGCGATAGTTTTCTACGATATTAATATAATAGAAACAAACAAAAAATGTTCTACACGACGCTTTGGTTTATTATTAAAAATGAAAATAAAAAAAACAAAAAAATTATATATTAAAAAAATAATAAATATATTCTTAACTAAATTAAATATATTCTCTACATACAAAATCTTAACTTAAGTATTAACCTCCTATAAGATTTTCGTTTTTCTCCGTTCCAAACTATTGTACTAATATCGTAAAAGACACCGCGCCTGACATCACATACTAGTACTATGCCGGCCTCCGCATACGCCGCACTGTACACCGCACCAGTAACATAATCTCAAGGGGGGGTAGAACCATAAACAGGGGACGAAGATGGATAAAAAAGTCAAGCACAACCATCGTCTGCAGCAGTTCTCGTCGTTACTACACTCGCACGGGTGCTGGGCAAAGTCTCCTTCATTGTCCGATGCGCAATGATAACACAGGCATTGAGCGCACCCGATGCACGTGATGGCGTTGATGGTCGAACGAACGCAGTCCGGTGCGTACTCGCACTCACCTCGTCGGTTCTTGTCCTCGAAAAACAGATCGTGGCAGTGCTTGCAGCGCACTTGCGGTTTGCCCACCGCCTTCTTCGACGATTTACTTTTGTACGGGTACGGCGGATGGTGGGTTGCTACCAGCTCCAGTCCCTTCTTCAGGCTGCTGTTGGAGTCTCTCCTAGCCAAGGTCGGCTTTTGATGGTCTTCGACCATTGGATAGGTGTACTCGTGTACAGAGGTGAGTTGCACATATGAATAATTCTCCACTGAAAATGGAAGCAGATAAAAATTAAATTATCCTAAATTTATCATAAGCTTAGGAACTAACCAACTTATTGGAAAAAAAAAACACATAAATGATGATTGCTCTGATTCAACTTCAGATAACAATATACCTGAACTGTCATACAGCAAAGGTGAACAGGCCAAAGGTTTCACCTGAAAGTGAAATAACAGAAAATGAACATGAAAATACAGCATTCAAAGCCGATGATGAGTATTTGACAAAGTGGGAGCATTACCAGAAGAACACCCTGGTTATTAGTAGATTAGATGTACCTAAAAATATGTTTCTATTTTGATGTTGGTCATATGAATAACAAAAATCAAGTTATTTTTTATGTTTGTTCAAGTAACAGCACACTGTGCAGTTTAAAAAGAATTTATCCCAACAGGTCTTACATACGAGTTTTGGCCTTGTTTAGGAAACAAAAGTGCAATTCTGCTTCTGTCAAACCCAATGGAAATAAATTGCAGTTTTGTTTCTGTGGTCAGTGTACATCCGCTAATTAGGTTTCTATTTTTTTGTTCTACTTTATCGCAACTTTAATTTTGTTCTTGTAACCTCCATTCGATGGGTACTGTAATTCATACCTACTCATGTTATTTAAAGTGCTTCATTCTTTTACAGATTATTAAAACTGGAAAATGCAAGCTCGATGCACGTAGCACTAAACAGACATCATTGGGAACGATCAGAAATTTATTAGGAAACCAAGTATGGTAATGATTAAAATAAAACACCCTGCCACAATTGTGAAAGTCAACGACGTAACAAAATTAATTTACTGTTTTTTTTTTTACTTTTTGGACTTGGACGTTTCTTTAAGCCAGGTACATTCATACCAAACAAATAAATACTGACACAAACAAAAGTACACATTTCAAGAAAGTAACTGCACCAATATTTAACATACGGATCGGAGGCATGGACAAGTACAGAGAAGTAAACAAACAAAATACAAAGCAGTGAAATGAGATACTTAAGAAAGATGGAGGTATAGATAAGATAAGAAATACAACATTCACAGAAAATCTAAAAACGAAACTCGATACAGAAGACGCTCGATAATGTAAACAGTATATAATGGAAACATCAAGCGAATATGAAAAACAAAGTCAAAAGACACTTGATAACCTGAGTATAATGTCTATACTACGAATTTTGTGTTCATAATAGCGCAATGTATGGTGTTTACGTTATCGAGAGTCTGCTGTACAAACAATTATAGAAGGACAATTAACACATTGAGTGGATAATCTAACAGACTCAACTGAGTTGAAGAGCAAGCGAAATTTGGTAAATGGTGATGGTTAGATTTGAATAAAATTTGGCAATATGATTATAATGTGTTTTTTTACTTTTACATTTAATTTTTTCATGCAAGAAGTACAACTATGTTGATTTATCTACACTTATAAACTTATAGATAATATGTAAAAATTATCCTTGTTTTTTAAGCTTATTTACTAAAAGAAAACACAAATATTTTTGTAAACTATGATATTTAATTCCATTCTCCCTTGTGAAGAAGCATATTGTAAAATTGGCACATATAGGAGGTTAAACTTTTTTTCTTCTGCACAGAGCAAACACGGAATTGTCTCTGGGGTCTTGCTTTTATGCCACCTATAAAAATTTTAACTATTTTATGTTTATTGACATCTTTTGGCTGTCTGCGCCTGGAATTATAGATCATATCTTCTGGTTGTGTTGCATGTATTGGGTACAGGATCATTTGGATTTTCCAGAATGTTCGCCTCTCCATTCTTTTGCTATATAATGCAAAAACTGATGTATCTTTTTTTTTAATTTAGATTGAAAGTTTTAAAAACTTTAAATGCATAAAATAGCGCACAATTTAACAAAAACGTCATAGACGTTTTTGTCTATTTTTTTGTACGGCGTGCATACTATCGAGTAATACGACAAATATTGATTGGCACAGTTAACACACCTTTCATAAATTTGTTGTAATCAACAACACATACTGGCTTCCAATTTTCTTCTTTTATCACGCAATGAATATTATGACGTTCTATAATATCAGTTGAATGTATTGTCAAAATCATGAGGATAGGTCTTTTTGATTGCCAACATTGTAGTAAAATGTCTTGACGGCGATAAAACATAGATTCCCCTATTTTCAGTTTTGCGGTTTGCAAGCAAGAATGAAGGCCCTTATTTGTGTGTGTAGTACCACAAGTCCGAAATCTATTTTGTAAAAATATTTGACTACTGTCAGCACTGTTGTAGCAATTGTCCATATATATGTGGTGCCATAAGTTTAAATATGGCTGCACGAGAATGTTTCCTGTAGTTGACTTCCTTTGCCACACTACATTCGAAAGTTACAAATATATTGTGGTTTTAGCCAGTTTTACTTTCACAAACCATACTTATAACTACTCCATATTGAATAATTCTTGAAGTGCTATAAACTTTGAAGAATATGCGACCTCTCCGTGGAATGATGCTTTCATCTAGAGATTATTCTCTTTGTGGCTTGTAAACTTTTGCAAATTTATAGAAAAAATAAGGAATAATAGGGCGGATTTTTAAGGCGATCTCTATCATTATTAATATCATCATTATTGGAAAAAGGCCATGAGTACCATATTTGTCGAAATCTCTGTATGCTCATTACTTTCAGAAAAAACTGGGGTTTCAATTGTTATATCTGTCATTCAATATTCATTTTTACAAATACTTCACCAAAGATTATTTCAAACCTTTCTTTTTGACAAGACATGATCTTAACTAATTTCAGCATATTTCTTTTTACAACCCATAGATTTTAATTTAATTTAATTTAAACAACCCATAGATAGGTTGTTTAAATTATTGATTGGGTGTGAATATACTGAACTGTTTCAGATGTCAAATATTACTTATCTTGGAGGTCAAGTGATCCCATATTCCTGCTTATTATGTGAATGTCAAAGATCTCATTAATGAAGCGTGTTCAAATCCTGCCTTCGAGCCAGTATTTGAACATGCAACCTTCTTTTATGCTAAAAGTTGTTATAAATTGAAAAACATGGCACCTCCCTCCCATAGCAAAGGAGAATCTGCTATGAAAATATGAATAAGGATGAAACACAAAATTAGACAAGAACAAGGTAGCTTCAGGAGGTGGAAGGGGATTTAAGGAAGAGGAATGACGATACAAAGTAGATGGCAGGAACAAGGATCTAAAAAGATAAAAAAGTATCGCTAATGGTAACTATGGAAAATTTGGGGTTCCATCTGAAAAAAAACCTGTTTAATAATTGTCTGCTTTGTGGCCGTATATGGTGAACATGAACACTTTAACACACATCGTGTGATATAGTCATTAAATCCTGGAATTATGACTATTTTATTTAACTTATTTTATGAGGGTTGAAGACTTTAATCTTCAACCCTCTGCCACTATCTCAACAATTGGTAAGGAAAATTGGAATATGCAAAAAGGCAGATTTTTTTAGTGCATGTGGGATCCCCAAAGTTTGTTTCTTATCTTCATTAGCTACCTCAGAGTTTTTAGTTTGGAATAAAACTTTTCAGACATGCTCGGTGTATAAAAAAGGAAAAATCCGTAAATGTGGCAATATTGCCGATATCAAAAATGATCCTACCATAATTAGTTATTTCCCCATACCAAATTGTTTGAAAATGTTCCAAGCCATTTCTAGATCCGTTTTGGAGAAAAATTATCAGACCAAATTCATGAGACATAACAAGAAAAAAATAGTATCTGATGTTGCCGAAGAAAGAAGTGGTTTTCTTTTAATAATTGGTTTTATCGAATGGGCAAAAAGCGTTGAAGGGTAAATATTTTAATTAATAGCAATAAATTAACTTTTTTTTATAGTAAACATGGTTTACCTTTATCTTTTATTGGTTCAAATGTTGTCCTCTGGTCAGCTGTGCGATCCCTTGGAAGATAATGTATTTTATGAAGATGATCTGCTCCCTTAGTGCTGGAATCACTAGAGCTGCGAGAGTCTTTTGGTTCTTGTGGAAGATTTAAGGTCTGCAAGATATTGAATACTTTAACATTAAATCTGCCTTTAGGATAAGAAAGAAGTTAAAGTTCCTTATAAGTAGTACATAGTGTGCTTAACATTGTAATTAATGTATCAGAATGGTTGCCTTTAAGGCAAAGATTTTCAAAAAAGTTGATTAGTTTGGGGTTTAGTTTATGAAAATAAGCAAATGTTATAAGTATAAATGTCCGATAATGAATTCGAGATCTTATAGAAGAATGTTCTTAATAATGTCCTCAAGAAATTATATTTGAGTTAGGTTTCGGTCTATCCAGATAAAAAATTTACAAAGATAACATACCATGAAAACATCGTCATCTCCAACGTCTTTACGTGAGGCACGTAGAGTATGTGGATAGGTTTCCGTCAAACCTAGAATAGAAATAGAACTATTGGTATTACGTTATTTTGTGCAAATTTGTTCTGAAAATCCGAGATAACTTACCGTGTAGGAATCCCGTAGTAAGAAAGCAATGAATAAAAATTCAAATAGAGCAAATAAGAAAATATTACTCTAAGACCCCGAAACACATAATTGGGGTTCGTTATGTATATATACATATATACTACAATTAATAATTGATTAACCAAAAACCATTGGAGATTTAGTAGTAAATGTACTAAACCAGAAGTGCATTATTTGAAATAATATAGAAGAGAAGTCATGCAAATCCACCTACCGTCCAAAAGTTCCTCTACAGCCGTTCTCACGCCCTTATCGAAGGCCCTGGCATCAGCAGCAGTCTGGAATGTCAGCCCAAATTTTTTGTCTCCGGTCTTCCAGTGGTGAAAAGTCGGCATCACTTTATTGTACTCGAAATCCTTCTTTATCGTACAACTAAGTACAATCTGTAAGAAATACAATATGTACAATTGTCAAATTTAAGAACGACGTCATCATTATCGCAATTACAATAATCGATCTTGTCATCATAGTGTACGTGTTTCTTAACGGTTACAGATTTGATTTGGAAATTATTTTAGTTATTATTTATAACAGAAAGTATATAGAGAAGAAACTAGATATAATAATACAGATTCTTGTAGTGTTCGAATTATGTTGTAATGCCAAATTAGTTTCTTCTAGTGGAACAAACATTTCCACTGGAGGACATTGTACGTCATATGAATGACATATTAATAACTAATATAATATAATTGTAAATTAATAACAAATTTTTTGAAACAAGAAAAATAATGATAAACCATCGACAGCTCAGTAGTCATCATTCTCCTTGTGAAAAAAATAGTATAAAATTATAGAAATAGTTCTGTAGACACTGTAACTTCAGAACGACACCGGAGTAGCATTTTACAATAATTTATTGAAGAATGAGGGAGTGGAGAGGAAGTGTATAGTCAAAATCTCAATAATATAATAAATTCGAAGTTACGAAAACATTGCAGTGTCAAACATTGCTTAAAACAAATTAATCCTTTCGTGACTGCTTTCGAATAGGTAAGTCATAGTTAAATTTCGAATTAGTTTTGTTATAGACTGTATACTTAACGTTAATTAGAGCAATAGATCTCAGTTATAATCAAGGGCTCTAGCTAAGGACGCCGGTACATGTACCATTCGTCTTTATATGTGGTAAAGTATGTTTACCAGCAGTCTTTCATGAAATAAAAAATGTTTTGAAAATCAATGCAATTTATTTATTATTTTAATAAAAATAAAACAACTTAATATAATAATAACAGAAACATAATACAAAATTAGCTGATGGATGATATGGTACAAAACATATCTTGCACAACGATACATTGCATTCTTGATAGATTGTTTTGGACCACAGATTGCTTATTTTTCTTAGCACAATTAGTACAGACGTCGTCTCTGGTTTCGCGTTCTGGATAAATATCATCCAGTTCTAAACATATAGATAAACGTTTAAAACTGTACGTTTTATTTGATATTCAATCCGATTTTGATGACTTTCGAACTGCTGTTGTCTTCAAACCTTCCTGTATTAGTTATTTTTCTAATTCCTCCAAAAATGTTTTATGTTTTATTTGCAGAAAGATCAGGTTCGTAGAGTGTACTAATTTTGTCTGTTAAATCCACAGGTTCCATAATATCGTTGTAAAACTTGATCATTATTGTACAAGGTAGTTCAAATTTTGCACTATTTTTCATTGTTCTAAGAACAGTTGTATGTTGCCCTTTTACACTGTAGCATATGTTGAAAATGTTGTCCACCTTCTTCCAAATACAAATTTATTCTTGTTTTCATGTTATTAAAAACGTCATTAAGTCAGGCTAGCATAAGGGAATATCAGTACGGCTTTGGAAAAGGAAGATCAACAATAGATGCAATTTACATGAATTAAATTATGGCAAGAGACGAGAATATTGAAGTGTGTAACAATGTCTATGGAAGACTTAAACGCAGTAATTTAGGCAGGGCAAGGGTTGCTGGATATTGAACAGATAAGTAATTGAAAACATAGGTACCATCAACAAAAGTACGCTGCGAGTCATAGCTTATTCAGACATTACTCGAAAAGGAGACACTTCAACCAAGAAGAGCTGTACAAACTATGGAAGTAAGACCATGTGCAAGAATCTATCAATTAATGAACGCAACACGAAGTATGTATGTCTTGTAGGAGAATTAGAAGTAAGAATACAAAATTCAAGATGGTAAAATGGCGGATATCTATTTGCAAAAATTATAACATTTAAATATCTGGAAGTTTTTTTTGTAATAGAAAACTATCGGCAGACAAGAAACTAAGTCAAAAGATGAAAGTAAGGATTTAGATGACGGTGATACAGACAGAAGTGTTATATAGGATTAGAGAAAATATACGGGATGTTCCATTTAAAAAATTGGATTAATTTCAGTGGAACTGGAAGCGAAAATATAGACACATTAAATGTGTCAAATTTCGATAGCTTAATACAGTGTTGTCCAACTTCAAGTGGCCCAAGGGCTGCTGTAAATAAAATTGCGGTTATGAGGGCAGCATTATAAAATACTTTGTATGCAACTTTATCAGTGATTTGTAATAAGTACAAAAAGAACGTGTTTGTTTGTAGAATTATTAGTATTTATTAAAAAAAATAACAAATATATAAAAAAGATTAGTAGGAAGTTTGGAGATGTTGGTTTTCACTAACCAGTGTATCAATATTATCATTAATATTTGTTGTTGACAAACGAAGCAACTGAGTAAGTGACTTATCAGACAGGGAACACCTACATTTTGACTTTATAAAGTTCATGTTGGAAAAGCTGCTTTCTCACAAAGATACGTTCTGACCAGCATTGAGCAAATTATAATGCCTAAGTTTTGCAAGTTGGGGTAACGATCTTCTGGGAGTAACTTTGGTTCCTCAATGGTAAAAAGAATCTGATTGCGAAAGCGGTCAGATATAATAAGCGGCTGAGTAAAAACTGAAATTTCTCCTTCGATTTTTTTTAAAATAGCTAAATCGGCTTTATGTAAAATGCACAGCATCAATTGAATCGAACATAAAAAACAACATTGTTTTTGTCAACATTCTCTCGATCATTTTCGGTCCGATTAAGCAGTTCTTAGAATACTTAACATCGGTGTTCTTTCTGCTCGCCAGACAACATTTTCAGAATGAATTTTGTGGATGCTCGACGCTTGTTCAAATCTTTAATGATAATTGGCTGAACCGCTAAAAATAGCTAATGAACTGAATTTAGTTCATCAGCCATTTTCAAAATGGCAATATTATGACCTTTCAAGCCATAAGATAAATCTAATACCACTCTCAAGCCTTGATGTTTTTCAGGAGCTGCTCTAGGTAATTTTCCACAATGTACACTTGAATATTCCACACGTAACTTGTCTTGTTGTCACACAGAACCCAAAATTCAATGCCGTATTTGGCCAGTTTATTCGACATATATTGCCGAAACGGGCATCTTCCTCTAAAGGCTACCAGCTGCTCATCAACAGCTACTTTCTGATCTGGATTGAATAGTTTTGGTAATATTTCTACCCATTTGTCGCAGAGGTTTCTAATGGCTGCCAATTTATCATGTTGCCGTCGTTCATGTCTCGTATTACGATTATCAAATCTAATTACTCTCGATATCATTTTGAGATTCTCCAATGACATAGCAGCTCGAAATATATTCCTGTCCTTTTGTGCATCCCATAGACTTCGTGTTGATTCATTGTGGGATTTGAAAACCCCAGCGAGCAGTAACAGACCAATAAATGCATCTAGATCTATAGCATCCAAATTTTGCTAAGCTTCCTTACGAACACGACGCCCTTCAAGATTAGTGTGTTCAAGAACTATTTCTTTCAAGGCAGATGGGAATAACAGTGTAAAAGTGGGAATTGGATAC
>JAWQRM010000573.1:0-21398 GCA_033557675.1 Coptodactyla brooksi | reverse complement strand
TATATATACTCAATACATATATATATATATATATATATATATATATATATATATATTGAGTCTTAATATATATTGAGTTATATGGGTTATATGGGTTTATCTTTCAAATACCTTGTTACTGTATTATTTAAAGAATTTTTTATACTCAAGTTCACATGAAATCGCGTAAAATGCAAACGTTATACTTACAACATTAGTATGGCGTTATATGGTGTCCAACATATGAAGAACACCAGTACAATGATTATGGTCATTTTCAAAGTCCTAATTTTCGCTCGCCCCAAAAATCCTAAACTGGATCTTCGTATCCTATCTGAAATTAGACAACAAGAAATGTAAAAATTGCAATTAAAAAAATGATTTTAAACACAAATCAATGGTTTGTTGCATACAAAATCTCCTCTACAAGGGCTTAGAACAAAGTAAGTGTATTTAAATGGTTAGAGCGAATCAGTACATAGATTCTGTAAAACCGCACATCTCTCTAATCCGATTTGTTAATTAAAGCAGTCGCTACCGATTTGGGTATTCGCAACCTGCTCCTTCTAACATCCAAACATTATCTTGAAATATTAGCAATCATTCCACTGGTATCAACCAAAAATTTTGCAGATAACCGCATCGAAAACGAATATATTTTGAGAAACCCTGAAAAAAACGATTTTCGGGATTATTGATTTTTACTAATTATCATATAATTACATCACATGGTCATGTCATATGATCACAGTATACGTGAATAACCATGAATCACAACTTTGGAAAATTTCAGAACGACGGGATAACTTGGAAACAAGTTATGATTGTAAAACAGAAAGACAGTAGATTTTTCTCAAAGAGTTGTTAAATCTAACCTATTATATTACAAATCTATTTATCTACGTCAGCTGATATTATCTTTCGAATGAATATTTCAACAAGAAAATAGTAGATGTCCGTTGATGTTTATTTAAAAAGGAATGTCAAAATCCTTTAAAATAATACCATGTATGTCCATATTTCAGTATCTCCATCGAATTCATTAACCCTGCTGTGCCACATGGGTCAATATAACCCGAAACGGATTTTCAGGTTCTATAACTTCATTAAGATTTTGTCATTTTGTTTGCTGGTACGTAAAGTATAATATTGCCAAATAGTTTTTACAAGCAATTATTATTACATTTTTTAAACAAGATTGTTACGTATATAACCCTCGGGTTATTATGATCCAAAACTATATAGATCTATTTGACTTTATGTTATTTCATTTTTAACCTTATGTATATGAATAGTATAAGTGTATTATAACTACGAATATATAGTGATCAACAATATAAATAGAGAACGTGGACTTTCTTTACATATATTGTTGAATAAGCATCATCATAAATAATGGCAAAGCAATTTCTATCTGATGAAGAAATAGCAGAGATAGATGCAAATGGATTCGACGATGAAGATACTTCTGAGGTTAAAAATCATACCAGCGGTGATACCAACTATGAGAAATCCGAAGTAAAGTATGATTCTTAAGATAATGACGCAGTGCAAACAAATACTGTGGTTCCTGTGCAGTTAGTACAGTCAAAAGGCAAAGTTACATCTTGGATGTTACAACCTTTCCCCCAATGTGGACGAGCATCTAGTCAAAATATAATAAAAATTACTCCTGGTCCAACTAGATATGCCATATCCCAGGATATGGCATGTGAAGGATATTCTGCCTTTCAAATTATCGTGAACCCTACACTTAAAATATTGTGTTGAAAATGAGCAATACTGAAGAAGGTCGGAGAGTGTACGGTTGCGATTGGGAAGATCTGAATAATATTACAATACAAGCATATATAGGATTTTTGTTGTTGGCAGGAGTTTATAAATCACACGGCGAATCAACAAAAAATTCGTGGGATACAGAGACCGGTAGACCTATTTCTCGTGCACCGATGTTGCTAAAAGTTTTTTTATCAAATATCACGCGTATTACGTTTTGACGATAAGGTCAATCGTCAACAAACGAGAGCAAGTGACAAATTAGCCCCTATAAGAGTGTTTTGGGAGAAGTGGATAGAAATTATACCTAAATTGTACAAAGTAGGTGATAATGTTACTGTTGACGAACAACTTGTTGGCTTCAGAGGACGCTATAATTTCAAACAGTACTCTTTGTGACAGTGGTAATTCCTACGCCATGAAAGATCAAGTTTATATGAAAAAATATCTGGATGAAGCACCAGAAAAAACTCAAGGGATGCGAGTAGTTTTAGACCTCACACATAAACTCGAGAGGCAAAATGTTACATGTGATTATCTTTTCAAGTCCAACAAATTACGTGAAATGTCCCTCAAAAGAAAACTTGCAATGTTAGGAACGGTTAGAAAAAATAAACCATAATGGTTTATTTATTTTTTACTTACTATATTAGTAAGTAAAGATTACAGTAAGTAAAGAAGTACAAACTTCTACTTTTTATTTTACAAGGATACCACAATTTTGTCATATGTGTCTAAAAAAATAAAAACGTTATTCTCTTGAACACAATGCGCTGTGATAAGGAAGTGAAGAGCAGGAACTAAGAACGTTCTGTACAAGAGAAGACTATTTCCGGAAGAATTGGGCAAACGGATGGTACCTCCCTATTTGATGTCAAGAGAATTTAAACCTCGTACTCAACATGCTGCTGCCCGAATAAAAAAAATTGAAGATCAACGTGGCGAAGTAGCAGAGCCATCTACATCTGGTGCAAACAGTAAAAATGAAAGAGCACGATGTAATATGTGTCCATAAAAATGCGACAATAAAACAAGTATAACCTGTCGTAAGCGTAACAAATATTTGTGTAAGGTACATGTGGTGTATTATTGTCATCAGTGTAAAGGTTAGGCAATAATTGGATGCACGTCAGAATTTATTTGATATTCTCTCTTGTTTTTAAGTTTAGTGTTTGTAATATTTTTTATTATAATGCATTTTACTTTTGTTTATCGAGTTACTATGACCCGAAGAACTACAAGTGTATAGTAAAACCAAGGAAAACAGCAGGGTTAAGGGTTACACTTTGAGAGTAGGTGGGGAGGCCACCAAAAAGGCTTGCAACTTTTTGTTAATAACTACCCTCGATGCCCTAGTTCAAACTAATCTCCTAAATTGCCTAGAATGCTGGTGCGATATCACCGTAATAAAGAGAAGAGGGCGTGACCATCTACTCATAACGGCCATAACAGTTTTGGGTACACAAAGCGCATTCCCGCCTAAATATTACATAAAACACCCAACCTCGCCGTTATTGTACTTACCACCAGTGCTGCTGGTCCTCTTAAAGATCTCTATTAATATCGCGACGTAGGAATATATTATCACTATCAGCGGTATTAGGTAAGTAACTGCGGTTCCGAAAGCGGCATAAACCACTTGCAGTGTATGCGATGGTAACGTATTGTACGTAATACATTGGACATACGGTGTGATGACTGGATGGTTACGAGCCTGAAAAACAATCGCCTGAAACAAAATAAGAAATAGTTAGTCAACCTTTATCGGTCACCTTTATTTTAAAAAAAGATTCATGAAAACAAGAAGCAGCTAAGTAGAAATAAACTTGAAAAGTACGATTGCACTTTTCAAGTTTATTGTCACATATTTTAATTTTATAAAATATGCGACAATATCTTGATGCATTTGAACGCAATTTTTGTCGCATTGGTGTCATGTGACAAGCTATAACAATATGCTCTAATAATAGTAAGGATGTTTAGCATGTCGTCTGCCAACTATGACATAACATGTAGCTACCTCTTGTTATTCTTCTTCTCTGAAATTTTGGCAGTCAAGGTATAAAGATTGTGGATAAAGATGTGTATTCTCTGTTTCATGATTTGTAATTTTATTTACACTTTGCAAAGGCAGGTAGCCTACTAAACCAAATTTTAAGGAGATTTTGTATTGAGCATCCCAAACTCCTTTTGGAGAAAAATAATATTGAAACAAAATAGAAGTAGAGAGTTTTAAGTTTTTAGAGAATTATGAAGCAACATGCTACATACATATCTACGATAGAATCATCAAAAAGATGTTTGCAAAGGGTTATGAAATAAAACACCATACAAATGGGCATTTTTACAAATTTAGCATCCATTTTATCATTGCAAACAATCAATATAGATTGTATTTTTTATCCACCCATAGAAGGTATTTCTAGACCTATTAAGCAGTTTTCAACTTTTGTTAATATTCTACTTACTACTAGCAGATTATATGCTATACGTGAACTAACGCGGTAAGTTTAGATTACACAATATGGCACTTGGAGACATAATGCGCAGTGGACAAAGCCAAACTACCTACCGAGACCTTAGTAAGTAGTAAATCTCGCACGGTTTACACATAATATAATAAATTCTAAAAAAGTACAATATGCAGTAAAATCGAAAAGTGTGTGCGTTTCGAGGCCCAAAAACTGTTTATTTAGAATTTTTTAACAAGTAACCGGCTGTAAGATCTTTGGCCACAAGGAAATCCATAAGATAAGGTGGACTTCACCAGACGGCAAAATAAAAAAACTAGATTAACCATGTCCTGTAAGAAAATCAATACGAAAGAAGCATCAATAATCTGAGACAGCAGAAACTGATAGAGGTTACTTCTTAAGCAATTGTTACCACTTAACCAAACCAGGAAATCAACTGCTTGATGCACTTTTCGATGCCACATTTCCGACGATGCCGACTTGGTCAGCGAAACGTGCATCAAGCAGTTAATTTCCTGTAACAATTGCTTAACTTTGCTATAACACCAAGGGTTCCAAACCCATAATTTAGGTTATTGCTTGGTGATGGCGAATAGATTAGCAATATGAAAAACAGGAACTAGCGCCATAAATAAATATTATGGGACTAAATTGTTTAATGAAAATGGGAGAAGAATTTAGAAAGGAATTAACAAACAAATCAGTGCATACTACCGCAGCGAGCATATACTGAGGTATGGAACCCACAGATGATTGAAGAACGTAGAAAAACCAGCACAACCGGAGAACAGGAACTAGAACAACCAATAGAATAGGAAATAGAAGAAGAACTTAAAAAAGCAAAAAGAATAAAAGCTTTCATTTTCTGGAGAAATTTCATAATAGTTTGGTGGGTTTTGGAGATTTCATGGAGGGGAACAAATCGAATTCGACTGTAAGTGCCACCTGTTATTCAATGATTTTAAGAGGACATTCAAGAACAGAAACTGGAACAACCAAGAGAATAGGGAATAGAACAAGAACTTACAGAATAAAAACTCTAGAAAAATACCAGTAGAAGTAGTGAAATATTGTTGAAAAAAATTGCCAAAGCCATAGAGGAATATCAGTAAATTTCACGGTAATTTTGTGGGTTTGGGAGATTTCATTAAGAGGAGGAGATCGAAATAAACTGTAAACACCATCTGCTGTTGTTGAGAGAAATTTAGCTGCATACTCGGGTATTAATTTTCGACTACCAATAGTAAATAATTTTCTACCCCGACCACGCGGTAGTATCCAGATTAAGAAAAGAAATAGCAAATAATTTTGACCTTGGCCACCTTCCAAACAACTAACTAAGTGTAATCCCTTGCTAGGGCTAGTCAGTTCGACCATTTAGGACTATCTGTGATAGGTAATATCGATGAGGACAAAGAGATAACAAAGCGATTAATGAAAGGCAGTTAAGGAATATTTCCCTAAACTTAACAATTAGGTATCAGACACGGAAATATAAAGATAAGAGGCAGACCTAACAAGAAATGGCTAGACGAAATGTTTAGTGACTTGTGCTAAAAACCAGAAATACAAGCCTCAGAATAGAACAAATGGATATCGTTGGGCATTGGATTATAGTGTAGACATAGACGCCATGTCATTTTTTTAATTTTGTCAAACATCTTGAAGTTCCTTATTTATTTGAAGCTTTTGCAATAATAGCAACAAGAGCAAAATTGTTGATCCCTCTGTAAATTGTCAAACATTCTAACCAGTTTACGTGCTTTGGTTATTTAACATCAACGTAACAAAATAATGTTTAGGTTTTCTTCCTTGCTTCGTCTTACTCATTATCGGTTCGAAACTCTTTGATGTCTGATTGACGAGCACTATTTTTGTTAATCTTAGACTACATATTTCATGTTATCGCTATTTTCAAGACAGTGAGTCTCATTGCTCCTGATGATGCTAACTTGGTTAGCGAAACGTGCGTCAAGCATGCTTTTTCCAATGTTGGTGTTGTGGTGACAATTGTTTAAACTTTGTACGAAGCCAAAGGTTTCAAACCCATAGCTTTACTTAGGATATGTTTTTTTGGTTGAACAATAATTTCGTGTAATCTAATAGTCTAATAATTTCGTGTAATTTATCAACGGGAAAGAAATTTGATTAAACATTCACATTAATTTTCAATTATTCATTACTTATTTTGCGAATAGAGTAACATGAATACCTTCATTAGCATTGCCCGTTGCATATTTATTGTAATATTGATTTAATTTTATGTGAGGCACTATCAAATAAATTTATGAAAATGGAAACAGTATTTGTAGAAGAAATTCCCCAGTAGATTGCAACCAAAATGTGGAAATTTATGGTAACATCAGCCGTTGATGCTTGCTCGTTTCGGCGCCATACAAAGAAATGTTCGAAGGCGAGTGTGAACTCGATAGAGAGCAGGACGCACATCCTATTTTATACGGTCACTCCCGTACCTTAGAAGCGATGAAATGTAATCTCCCCTCTCCATCCTCAAGCACCTTCTTCACCAGTGGTGCAGGAAAATGCTTTTGGGCGATACGTGCGTGTCCGGCAGTCAAACGTTCGAGGAGAAAAGGGTCCTGCTTAAATTTCAGGGAGAGGGCTGTATCAAAAATAATCTGACACAAGACACACTGGTGTTGAATTTCGAAAAGTTAAAAAAAAGATTTAAAATATAGAAAATACAGTTTTTAGATATTACCTAAATGAGAACATTTTAAAGTTACCTTCTTCTATTCTTTTGCCGTACATTGTACATTTACACCTTGCTCGATAAAATTACCTTAAATGCTCCCAAAGCTCTTACTTACAATAAAGTAACTAAGACCGCCCCTCTTAAGCTAAAACGTAATTAGACTCGAACAAAAGGGTTTTAATCACGTGGCAGCAACTTTCCAGGTAAATTTATTTTTAGGAAACCAGCCCTAGTAGAGGTGCCAGTTGGTGTGACATGCAACGCCCGATGGCACAGCATCCACTGCTTAATAATTACTAGAGCAAGTATATGGAGCGTAACATAAAAGCGAGTACGGGGAAGAAATTTCAACCTCTACCAGCGGGTCTAATTTGCTTAATAGGGGACGGTGATGCGATTTCAAAAATTTGAGGGCATAGTTATTGATTATTACTTCAAAGGGTAATGTATTCTGGGCACGATCGTTTCTATTGGTGGTATTTTAATAGAATATTGCCGGCGGAGTATGAAAGAATGTCCGCAATGAAAAGTGACCAAGACTGTGCAGCCTGAATAATACAAATGATTTGGAAATATTGGTAACATATCACTACTAAAATTGAAGAATCATAGAAGTCGACTAAATTCATTATATTTCTGTGGATAAGCCGGGTATTCTTCTCGCCTCCGTGATGAAACGCGTTTTTGTTGGTGGAAAACTTATTTTCATGCAATAAAGCCAACTTTTCGTTTTCTAAATAGCTTGAAGAGGTTATGGGAAGTCTGCAAATTCTTTTTATTACTTTTGTGATGCGTTAATGCTAGAAAGGCAAAAAAGAAATATAACAAGTTTCGTTCGACAAGTGTATATAGCGTATTTCGGAGTGAAAATAGGAGATCAAAGCAAAACTCTACTACGTTTGCTACACATGTGTTCAAGGGCTTAAACGGTGGTCAAAGCGAGAACAAAACACGTTCAGATTTTGGAGTTCCAGTGGTGTGGCGAGAGCCACGAAATCATAGCAAGTGAAAAATAAAAAAAATAATCGTCTATCCAAATATGCCATTCGCTTTATGCCCAGTTCCTCATGATCCAGTCGTACCAGTAACTATTCTACCACAAAATTTACCTGATATAGACGGTTTCACAAATGATTCAAATTAAGATAATATTGAGGAGTGCAAACCTAACGATAAGTGAGCAGCAAAGCTTTTATGACAGTCTGAACTGAACGACTTGGTTTTAGACTTACATCTGACCAAAGAAAATTCAAAATTGCTGTTATAATAGCTGTAAATTATATAATGGAAACACTAGAGACAGGAAACGAGGTATTAACTATACAAAATACAGGCTGACAGAAAAGTAGTGGGGAATAGCGAAACAAGTAATAGAAGGAGGAAACTCAAAAATTAGAGGAACATAAACTTAAGGTGTGTGCTGATTATTCGGACAAAACTGAGCTATTATACTTACCTTTATTAAATCTAGCACATTTGATTAAATATTAAAACACATTCCATGAAATATGTTTAACTATTCAACTAATAATATTTTTATTAATTTATTGATAAAAAAGATTTTTTTAACCATACATTTTATGGTAAATATATATTTTCATATTTCTCAAAATTTTAACCGAGTATGATAAAATTTTGTCGTAGTCAGCTAAATCATGCTCGCTTCCTTTCGTCTCTTTTTGTACCTGCTATCTTGATCAATATACCGTGTAATTTCTATTTGGAACAGCCTTTTTTCGGCCGATGGGTAATATGTACTAGGACGATAATTCTTAATCAGTTCTTCAATTAATTTTAAGTGGAAATCTAAATTATCCCATGCTCCTTTATTTCTTTTGTGCAAAATAGAACAGTTGAAAACAACAAGGTCAACTAAATGCATCATTTGTATTTGGCAAAAACGCCAAATACAAATTATGCTAGCGTTGACGAATTTAAAACAAACAGTCTGTTTGATTCGAGAAATATCGTAGATAAAATGGAATTCATAGTGTTTTTGGTATGGAGAGAGGCAGTTAATTCCGTGAAAAAAGCAATAGATGTCTACGTCGAGAAATTTGCAAACTTTATCACCTCTGAAGAACACGTTCTGGATCAAGTTTTTGATTGAAACGGGGCGTTCTTGTAAAAAAAAATGTCAAAGTGAACCTACATAACCCAAGAGGAAAAATCACTTCCTGGCCACAAACAAATGAAGGACAGACTTATACTTTTACTGTGCCTTAATGCAACTAGGGATTCTAAGATTAAGCTTCTTAAGTTCACCACTCTGAAAATTCACCCGATTTTAAACATAATAAAGTGCTAAAGGGTAAACTTGCAGTCCTGTGAACATCGAATAGCAGGGTTTGGGTAACAAAATTTACTTTTTACGAAGTAAGTTGACTGTAATTTTTGCGTCAACTATCAAAAAAACTTGCCTCAATATATAATTTGCCTCTTAAGTATCTGCTGGTTATGGACAACGGTCCTGACCATCCTGCAAGTAAGGAAGAAAACCTTGCTGTTGAGTACGACTTCATAAAAGTCAGATTTCTGCCTTCTAAAAAAATGCAGAAATCAAAGCAAATGCTCTTTTCTCCAAATGTTTCCAGGTGAATAACGACATGGATATAATCCTGCGTGGTTTTTCGAAGGATTACTTCTCTATCCTCCCCAAAGAACAAAGTAGCATTTGTACTGAAAATAACCTTCTTACTCTGCAATCAACAATTATCGTATTGTAACTAAAACATTGCCGAATTGTAGCCCTGTTTTTGAAAACCCTTTAATAAGCTTTCATTGTGGAAGCTATAAACAAATAAAACGATAACTTTCCGGTGAGGTATTTGGACCTGAATTCCTAGAAAAAATCTAACAAGGAAAGTGGCGTAAAAGGACTTAAGCTAATCGGATGACAGGTTACAAAGTTACAGCCATTTGGATGACGGTAAAAATGACACTGATGTCGTAAAAACATAATGGAACAAAGAGCAAATATTAAATTTTGTTTTAAACTGGGAAAAAAATGTGCTGAGACTTTCGAATTGATGAAATAGTGTATGGTGATGATTGTATATCTAAAACTAGAATTTATGAGTGGTGCAATCGTTTTAGAAATGGTCGTGAAAATTTATATAATGATGAAAAACCTGGTCGTCCAGAAAGTAAAAATCGTGCTGAATTGGTAGAAAAAATCCGTGAAATCATGCTGTCGACGGAAATTTTACTGTGAGAATGTTGGCTGAAGAATTAAAAACAAATCGAGAAACTGTTTTTGATTCAAGATTTGGGAAAAAGAAAAATTTGTGCTATTTTGTTCCACATGCTTTAAATGACGACCTCGTTTGACGAATTGCTCGTGTACAGCATTGTGAAGACCGCATTAAAACTGCTGAAAACGATCCAGATTTTCTTGATTGGACCATAACTCGTGATGAAACATGATACTTTAAATATGATCCAGAAATTAAGCGTCAATGTGCAAAATCAAGGAAGTCGAAAGGCGAGTCAAAACCAGAAAAAAAATGCGTTTTCGGAAGTCAAGAATCAAGACAATGTTGATTCCTTTTTATGATTCACAAGAGATTGTTCACAAGGAATTTGTTCCACAAGATAAAACTGTCAATGGAGAATATTTTTTAGCAGTTTTACATCGTTCGTTGTCAAGAATTGTAGAATTGTGTTAGGTCTGAATATCCAGTAAGAAGACAGTTGTTTTTATTGCATAATAATGCACCACATAAGACGTTAAAACTTCGTGAATTTTTGACTAAAGAAGATATTGACCACCCACCGTACTCCCTTGATATATTACCGTGTGACTATTTTCTTTTCCCTAAACTGAAAATTACGACGAAATGATCGTTTTATGATGATAATTCAGCCACTCAAGCAGCTATGACGCAAGTACTAAAAGCCATTCCTAAGAATAACATACAAAAATCTATGGATGCATTGGTTCATCGTGCTAGAAATTGTATTGAGTTAAATGGAACCTATTTTGAATAAAAAATAACTTTTAAACATAATTCAAGGTGTGTTAATATTTATTAAGAACGGCATTTGACAAAATGAGAAAATATTATGAAGGCATTTAAAAGTCAAGCAGTCAATGACTTTTTATTAAACAAGACCATAAATTAACCTTTGAGCAGTTATCGAATCTGCCATTTTCTGCTCTCATGACAGGTGCTGTTACCTATCTGAGGATTTTCCTTATTGAAGAGCAACAAATGCGAAAAGAATGAAGGCATACTGGGTGCAAGAGAAAGTATCTATAAATGACAAATATTTAATAAAATTCCGTTGCATATTGCTAGACTATTTCTTAGAAAGATCTATTTCTATTTCGATTATAGTTGATTAAGTCTGTCTGGATAAGCACAATAAATACAATTATTAATAAAGAAAGTTTAGGTTGTGAAATGCCTATCCCAGTGCTGCTAATGATTTTGAGTAAAAAGCAATTTAATTGTGAGTTTTATGTAAAATCGTAATTTCTCCTTAACTTCAATAAATCGAAACCAAAGTTACAATTAGTAGTTTGTAATTATTTCAATTTTGTATCGTACTCTGCCCGTACCTTTAATTAACCAAGACGGACTATTTGATTATAACAATTTTGCTTGGGGCAAAGGAGATTTAGCGCAAAAAATCCGTTGAAAACTTACGGGGTTTATGTGACTGCAATTTGTATTAAAATTTTGTCAAGGCAGTTTTTGGATTTTTAATGCCGGTTTTTTAATACTGCTTTTTTAATACCGGTGAAAAAGTTCTCAATGAACAAATAATTTCATCTTATCTATGAGGACTTCCAGTCAAATTAAAACAGAAATTTCAGATGGATCTATAAGGGTTACTACATTTTGTCCCTATATTTTATTATTTTTTAGAATGATGTATATTTAACTAAGAAAAGTAAGTGGACTAATAAATAGAAATCGAAACTAGAATATGTACATCGTACGTGACTTTCTCTTACCTTGCCCCTGGTTTAAATATAAAAAAAAATCCATTCGTACCTGTCATCTTTTCACAACATAGAGGATGTTCCATTTTAACCCTTAGTTAGTCGCGTGAAAAATACAGACGAGTTTAATCGCACGGGCTACGTCCGTAGCCCAAAATATTTATTGCTATATAATTGTAAATATTTTGAAGAATACCTGTATGTACGCTATAAACGACTATATGAAACCTCTACAACGCATTAAAAATCTTCTAGACATGCCACTATTATTTTGCACGAGATAGGAAATAAATTAAATACATATGCTATTTTCATGGTTTATTTGACATATATAACAAAACGCGAAATAAATAATTATTCTAATTTACATAAATATATAACACTGAATGATTTTTGGTACCTCATTGGTGCAGGAACTCATACAAACACTAAAATAATATTTTCATTTATGGACTTTCGTTTTTCAACGGGATAAATTTTGACAATTTTTTACTTATCTATACAATTAGTACAAATATCCCTCATATGTTCTTTGCATGCAAAGTTATGACAACGCATACAGCTTCTTCTAGAGGACCTGTCGTGGTTTCTAGGGCATAGATGACATCGCCGTACTATGTTTGGGTGCCTATTAGGAGGATCCGGAGCCATGTCCTGAATACCAAGGAGGATGCGTGCACGTCTCCTAATTTCGACAGGCAAACTATCCAGTGTCGATCTATACTGAATTTGTGGGCGAATAAAATCCCAAGCAAATGATTCAATAAATTTGCGTCTTTGCGTTGATATTTCGACGTTATTTGTTTTATATACACAAAATGCATTAATGGCGGAAATATTCAGCAAGTCATAAAATATAACCATCGGCCAGCGTTTGGTATTCCTAGCAACATTGTAATTTTGGCACAGTTGGTCCACTAAGTCAACGCCAATTTTTGTTTTGTTGTAAAATGTTACAATCTCTGGTTTTCTCATTTCTCTTGTATCTGGATCGATCGCATCGCTGTGATGCATACTGGATACAAGTAGCACTACTTTGTTCTTCTTAGGACAATATGAGACCAAAGTGCAGTCCTCTTGGAATCCAAAGACGCTACTGTTCTCTTCTCTTTTTTTATGTGGTAGGAACTGTGATGGTATTTCGCGTTTATTTTTTCTTAACGTCCCAACCAATGTTATTTTTTTTTCTTTTAATAAACGTTTCACTAATGGTATGCTCGTAAACCAGTTATCTGTGGTTATGTTCCTATTTGTTCCTACCACCGGCTGTACTAAACGAAGAACAATATCTTCTGCAGTGTTGCTTTTTTTATATGGACCCTCTGGCTGTGTTCCTACGTATGGCTCCAGGTTATAGGTATATGCCGTTTTAGCATCCACCATTGCAAACATTTTTAATCCGTACCTAGATGGTTTGCTCGGAATATATTGCCGGAATGAACAGCGGCCTCTAAATGCCAGTAACTGTTCATCAATAGTCAGGTATTCGCTGGGTATAAAATTATTTTTGAAATTTGTCAAGAAAAGCTCGAATATTTCTCTTATCGGTGCCAATTTGTCAATAGCTTTTCTTGTATCTCTATCGTGTATGTCATCGAAACGAAGACATCGCAAAAGAAATCTGAACCGCTGTTGGCTCATAGATAAATAACATGCTTCCACACCACTACCTTTAGAGTTATCCCATAGTTGAGCTGCATTTTTCCGGGAACTTCGTAATGTACCAATCAGAAATAAGATACCTATTAGAGCCCTTATTTCTCGTTCATCTGTTGGTCTTGCGTCTCTTTCCCTAGCAAATAATTCACTAATGCTATTCATGTAAATGTTGGTTGTCTTAGTAATATTTTGAACTATCTCGTCAGTTATAAATAATTTTATACAATCGATTTCAGTTTTTGCATTCCGACCAGAACCTTTCGCGCCGGGTAAGTGAAGCACAATGTTTTTACTTCTGGTCCGTACTTTTATATTTGGCCTAACCTTACACCATCTGGTTTTTTTATCTTTTCCCAAATAATATTTTTGTTCCGCGATTTCACATTCAATGTCGTTTTCTGTTTCCTGTTCTGATACTTCTTGTTCTGTCTCCGATTCATGATCACTTTTTTCTCCCTGTTCATTTACATCGTATTCTTCGTCCGTGTCGTCGTATGTACTTGAGCGTTCTGCTTCTTCTTCGTACATTTCTAAGGATAAACCTGGATTTTGTGCAGTCTCTACACGCCGTCTCTTTATTCTTGACATACTACAGTGGTATAAAATTGACATACTATAGCAAATTATAAACTATTAGGCATGCAATAATTATTACCTGGATAATATAAAAAACTTAGTCGAAATTTCACTTAGATAATATGGAACGCCGTTAATCGCGCGGGCTACAATCGTAGCCCAGCCAACATTGAACTACAATATTTACACAAGTAATCACATCTAACAGCTATAACCTACTGATCGAATAGAAAGATGCAATCCGCACAGCTACTGAGAGGTGCAAATGCGCACGCCTAAATTTGGTTAAAGTATCGCGATTTGAACACCGGTGGGCTACAATCGTAGCCCACGCGACTAACGAAGGGTTAAACAAGTTTCGACCTGATACTGTTCTATCTATAGTACATTGGGCATGTCTGGGTTAATTGGGCCAAAGAGGAAGGATTGTTACTACATATCTTTGATTTAAGGCAGTACTGCCTTAAATAGGCAGATACTTGGCACATACTCCCAAGTGTCAAATTGGGACTAAGTGCAGGCCAATTTATGTCACCTCGTCTGGATATCAATTTTTCAGGGAAAATTTCACAAACAACGTGTAAGGACATGTTAGGTGTGTGAGATGTTGCTTCATCCTGCTAGAAACAAGTGTATCAATTAAAATCAACAAAATCTTGTAATGCCGGTTTGAAAAAGTTGTTAATCATTTCCATATGTCACTACGAATTAACAGTTACTGCCCGACTTCTTTGTTTCTTAAACAAGTACAAGCTTTTTATTCCTTGGAGGACATTGCGACCCAAACAATCTTATTTTGTTCATGTACATGGTCAGTAAAGTGAAAATGTGCTTCATCTGAGAACAAAATATTGTTGAAGGATGAAAATCGATCAATCATCTGTTCATCCTTCAAAGTTCAGCCTTTAAGGGATGAAGACACAAAATGCTATGTAGGGAACTTTTAAGACAGTTGCCCTTTTGTAAACGGAGTGATGAGGAGTCTCGCAAACTGACTGGCGAAAGCTCTCCATTTTCCTTGCTTCTTCATGATCTTGGTCGCCCCATCTGAGGTTTGGTTATTGTCAAACCAGTCTCTTCAAACTTCTGTACTCATAGAGTTGTACATTTTGGAACCTTTGGCGTAGTAACAAAGTTAAAACAATGCCACTACTATACCAAAACCAAAAAGTTTATTTGCTTGACACACATTTTTCCAACCATGTGATCATCGTCAGAAACGACAAAAACAAATACTTAACAAATTTAAGTTATATATTTGTCGCTTCTGCTGATGGTTTTGGTGTAATGATGGCACTTTCTGTACTTATGTTTTCATGTGTTGAGTACTCAATGCATTACTTATGTGACGTAATTGATAGAAATTGTAAAATTTGCTTTGGTTTCGTAGCAAAGTTAGATAGTTGTTACCACTTTACAAGTCTTCATCCACCCAGTGATAATGCTTCTTTTTTTAGCACTTTTCTTATCAGATTTACTTGCTACTATTTTCGCCTTATTCTGGTCTTGTTTTAGTAAAAGAGATAAGAGTATATTATCCTCAGGTGAATAGTCCTCAGCTGATATTGTTTGTTTCCAAGAAAAGGCATCAGCTTTTTGTTGGAAAATTGCATTTTTATACGTATTTACTTCAACCGGAACTTGTAGCAGAGATCCTGATAAGTTATTTATATTTACAAAATCTTCATTACCTGAATCCTAAATTTCCCGGTGGATTGCTTGTTAAGGAATTTACAGTACTGAGAAATTTCTTATCGTCTTCTATCATTGCCAAAGCTTCATTCAGAGAAAAGCCCCTAAAATTATGAAAAAAATCATAGATGCATATATACCCACTGTACTATTTATAGTACACTGAAAAGTAACATAAAAAATAATCATAATATTAAAAATTTTCAAACCAAGTATAAATTATTAATAAAACAACATATATTCAGCTTTTAGTTCCACTAATTGAAAATAAATTATGTTACATGTATCTTGAGAAAATCACTTATGTAGCAAAGTGAACACCATAATCTTCCATGTTTAAATTTTATCAAACTTCTAAAAATCACTGTCAGTTCAAAAAACACTCAATAACTTCTTTATACATCTGCACCCTTTCTAAGTTCAATACTGTCTGACATACGTAAATATACGCATGAAGTACCATTATAGTTTAAACAAGTTTCGATCTGTTACAGTTCTATCTATAGTACAGTGGGCATGTCTGGATTAATTGGGCCAAAGAGGAAGGATTGTTACTACATATCTTTGATTTAAGGCAGAACTGCCTTAAATAGGCAAATACTTGGCACATAGTCCCAAGTGTCAAATTGGGATTAAGTGCAGGCCAATTTCTGTCATCTCCTCTGAATATCAATTTTTCAGGGAAAATTTCACAAACAACTGGTAAGGACATGTTAGATGTGTGAGATGTTGCTTCATCCTGCTAGAAACGCGTGTATCGATTAAAATCAACAAAATCTTGGAATGCTGGTTTGAAAAAGTTGTTAATCATTTTCATATGTCACTCCGAATTAACAGTTACTGCCCGACTTCTTCTTCAACAAGTACAAGCTGTTTATTCCTTGGAGGACATTGCGGCCCAAACAATCTTATTTTGTTCATGTACATGGTCAGTAAAGTGAAAATGTGCTTCATCTGAGAACAAAATATTGTTGAAGGATGAAAATGCTATGTAGGGAACTTTTAAGACAGTTGCCCTTTTGTAAACGGAGTGATGAGGAGTCTCGCAAACTGACTGGCGCAAGCTCTCCATTTTCCTTGCTTCTTGATGATGTTGGTTACCCCATCTGAGGTTTGGTTATTGTCAAACCAGCGTCTTCAAACTTCTGTGCTCATAGAGTTGTACATTTTGGAACCTTTGGCTTAGTAACAAAGTTAGAACTATACCACCACTATACCAAAATCAAAAAAATTTTTTGCTTGACACAGATTTTTCCGACCATGTGAGCATCATCAGAAACAACGAAACCAAATACTTGACAAATTTAAGTTATATATTTGTCGCTTCTGCTGATGGTTTTGGTGTAGTAATGGCACTTTCTGTACTTATGTTTTCATGTGTTGAATACTCGATGCATTACTTTGCGACGTAATTGATAGAAATTGTAAAATTTGCTTTGGTTTCGTAGCAAAGTTAGGCAATTGTTACCACTTTACCAAACCACAAAATTTAACCATGTTAGCATCATTGGGAGCTACCAGAGACAAGATACCTTTCGTCGCTCAGAATGATACTGATGTGGTCAGCGAAACGTGCCTCAAGCAATTAGTTTCCTGATTTGGTTAAGTGGTAACAATTGCTTAACTTTAGTCCGCAGCGATTAAATTCCCAAGAACGTGGCTAACAAGTGGCGTACCTTATGTTGCATTTGCATAGTGAATGAAACAAATTGAAAAAAAGACTTTTTTGATGCTTATACGAGCATCCTATAGTCCAAAAGTGAAAAGAATTAGCAAGTTTTAAACATAGAATACTAATTACTTAGAAAATAGATCTATTTGAGCTTCAAATAGGTTCATTGTACCCCCGTTTTATAGCCAGGTATATGAAATCGACAATATAATGGGAGGGAATAATACTCTTCCTGCTACTAACGTAATTGTGAAAATAAATTAAATAACAAGCCACACTTTTAGATTTTAAATAACAAGCCACAGATATTTCAAGTACCTACACAATTAACACAATCTAAATTCTGCAACACTACAAAAAATGTAAGTTTACTTTTCATAATAAAATACATAATTATTTAAATAAATTAACCGTTACTAAACACTATTACTATATCTTATATTTTATAATTTATAGTTGTGAATAAATGCTTCTGAAGATGACCATAACAGATCGAAACTAGTTAAGCAAAATACAACATTATCAAACAGCCAGAAGAGTGTTATTTCCTTCCATTATATTATCGATTTAGCGCTTCAAGCTTTCATGACAGGTGCTTTTATCACCTAAACTATGTCGTGGTCTCCCCACCTTTTAGAGAATTATTCTTGCTCAGAAGTCAATTTATTTCCTTATTTAATAAAAGGTGCGATTATATTAGAATTCTTTCTTGTTTGTGGGTAGTTGCGGGTCATTGCATTATAATTCAATGTATAATTGAAATAATTTGTAAAATATAATAAATTTATTGTATTACCTTGTTAATTTTGCTAGATTTTTGACTTATAGATGAGAAACTTTCTCTTTCAACTGAAAACTGTGTCAAATGTACAGGTTTAAGAAATAATAGACAAATTACTAATAGCAAAGTTTGAAGAAAGTTTTTACGATATCCAATATTACCAATTATTATAAATTTATTTAATTTTGAAAGAGATTTCAATTTATACAAAAATGTTAATTGGAATAATACAATAAATGCATAGCTTTCTTTGTTTCAAAAGTGGTGTAACTTCTACAATACTGTTCAAATTTTGCTAATATCGTTTTGTAATTTTTTTTTAGACGCCAGCTTGTGATTTGAAATCACTTTTGTCCCTCAGTTTAAAACGTAAGATTCTGCAAGAGTTGTCAAACGGTTGCCCCACTTATTCAAACAATCCCACGAAGCAAAGTGAAATATTAGAGCATTATAATCAATACTTATCAGCGGTACTTAAAGAAACGGTTATGCTACATGTATGTTTTGGTTTTTCATTAGTTCACTTTGTAGTATACACCTGAGGAAATAGAATGGTATGGATATTCCTTCGATCAGGCGTGTAAAAAACTAAAGCAATCTATGGACTCGACTAAAATGCCTGTGCCATTAAAACACATTTATAGAGCTCAATTGATAGAAAAACTAAATGCCGCTAAATTGGATGAAGGTTCAAACGAAGCGGAGATAACGTAAGATGAAGACTTTTTCTCATTACGCAATCGTCGCTGACCGATTCACTTTCAGACAATCAACTTCTTGGATCCAACGAATGAATCCGTTTGGTAAAAAGCATGAAACCTAAAAGTTTATCACTCATTTTCTTTAGTACACTTGTATAAATTTAAATAAAACATTAAGAAGTTATACTAGTTTATTGATATTGTTTTCATTTACAATTGGAACGTAACGAGAGAACCTTAACTTATGGAACAATCTAATTCACCATGTTTTGGTACGCAATCCAAATTTGCTATTAACGCTTTAGTAATATATGTCATGGTGCCATAGCAGCCGCTCGGAGCGCTATCGTAGAAGTGTTGGCAAATGTACGCTGCACCTCCGCAAAGTAAACCACCCGTTCTAGAAAGTTCACGAAGTTCTTTCGGTTTGGCACAGCAAAGCGTCGCATCCCCATCGCATTTCATCTAACCAGCAAAATGTCACAGTTGAGGAAACGATCAGAGAAAATAAGAACAGTCACCTGGTCATCCAAAAATAATTCGTTAGCTGAATGAACCAAATGTTCTATTTGCATAATTCCGGACAAAGATGTCGTAACATTGTATTCAACAACCAAAGTGAGTACCATCAACGTTTCGACGACCAACTGTCTGTACTCTGGTTGTGGTATTGAATTCAAGACCGTTTCCACGGCTAGAGCGAATTTTAGTTCGCCAGATGTCATCTCTTGTGTCAAACTTTGCGGCAGTACGTTTCCTGCAATGTCTATGCCTTGGCACTGAAACAGTCTATAGTTAGATCAATGATTTGGATAATAATAATACCTGTAAAACAAAGAACTTATCTACACTAGTTATACGTTTCGTATTCTACATGCAGTGGTGTACAGTTATGTTTTAGTTTTTATTATCTCAGTTTTTGTTAATTTTCGTGTTTCCATTTGAATTATACTATCTGCCTATCCCACTTGGAAATATTTAGAGCATTACAAATTCGCAGCACAGTTTTTCTTAAACTTGGTTTAGGTTCTCTTAATGCTTGGATTACGAACTAGATTTCGTAATGCGTAAATCATTTTGCAGAGGGTTGCCGATGCATTGAAAGTAAGTTTACGAAATATTACAAGCATTAAAATTAACAATGTTAGAAATGAATTACTTTCTACTCTGAAAACTCTAGATAATGAAAGAGAAGTCAAAAACTCATGATTTAGATGATGGTACAAAAATAAAAGTTTATATACGCAAGCTTATTTTTCATTTGGGATTTAAATTTAAGAAGGATGATAACCGAAGAGTGTTATTGGAGATACCTAAAATAGTATAACCGACAGTAGAATTAAGATTCTACATTTCCTCGTACTCCTATATTTATGAATGAGACCTAGTTTTTCTCGAAAGAAAATAAAATGATGTTAACAGCATTCGTAAACCTTGCGGATATGATGAAAAACGTTTTATTACACTTTATGCTGGGCACAGTGGTAGTTTTGTACAAAATACAAGTTTAGAGTATAGAGTGAAGTCTAAATTATTTGATTATCATGAAGATATGAATGCAGATATATTCATCAAATGGATAGATGACAAATGAATATTAAATTCAGATGAACCTAGTTTAGTTGTCATGGACAATCCTTCATACAACAGCTTTGAATTGGAACAGCAAAATAATGTTGCATATGTTTCAACTGTCTTAACTTAATGATGCCATGTTCAGAACTTCGAAACATGATATCATTACACGGAAAACCTATTGATCAACTTTTGCAAGAACACGACCAGGAAGTTTTAAGATTAAGTTGCCGATGCATTGAAAGTAAGTTTACGAAATGTTACAAGCATTAAAATTAACAATGTTAGAAATGAATTACTTTCTACTCTGAAAACTCTAGATGAGATTAGATGATGGTACAAAAATAAAAGTTTATATACACATACTTATTTTTCATTTGGGATTTAAATAGTTATAGTTAGATCAATGATTTGGATACGAACACTTACTCTACAAGAAGCTAAAATCTACACAAGAGTAAATGAACATTTCCTAGGACTTAGATATAATGTTAGAGCAATAATAATGCTACCTGTAAAACAACGAACTTATCTATATTAGTTGTACGATTCGTATTCTACATGCAGTGGTGTACAGTTACGTAGGTTAAATGCAAACCAGAAGTAATTACCCTGAAATTATTGTGCATATTGGTGATGACGATATTGATACTGACACAGACTCCCATTTGGACGATTACTTTAATCATTTAGAAAGACAATAGTGGTTCTCTGATTTCTCTTAATGCTTGGATTACGAATTAGATTTCGTAATGCAAAATCATTTTGCAGAGGATTGTCGATGCATTGAAAGAAAGTTTATGAAATATTACAAGCGTTAAAATTAACAATGTTAGAAATGAATTA
>JAWQRM010000572.1:0-21403 GCA_033557675.1 Coptodactyla brooksi | reverse complement strand
TAGTTTATTATATAATGTTTAATATAATATCCGGTTTTTTATTTACAGCTTCAAAAATGCTGTTCTATTTATAGTTCTATGTTGAGTATCACTGGAAGAACTTACTTTTTAGTTAATTTTAATGAATTAGTTAATTTTCGTTTGTTTATACTATATAATCTAAATTGATTATTACATATCCTCTCTATACTACGTTTTAGAACTAGAAAGTGTTGATTTTCTAACCACTACATAAAAACTAAAAGATCGATGAACGCTTCGCTAACCAAAAGTGAAAGACTGACACTAATTATGAAAGACAGTCAATCTTTAATCACTCTTGGTGATGCTAACTTGGTAAGCGAAACGTGCATTGGGACGATACATTTTAGTTTTGATGTAGTGGTGACAATCGTTTAACATTGTAAAGTCAAAGATTCCAAACCTACAACTTTATTAATATTCTGTTTAAGGGAACGATAGGATAAATGTATTTAATCGCGACCCGAATGAAGATCTGTAGTATACCAATCAATGGCCACGACATCACTGTCACACCTTACGATTTTTGTATTAAAAAAGAGGACAAAACTGCCTCTATCGTCTTCTGCAATGAAATAAAATTTTAATAAAACTACTTGAAACTCGAAGGAAAAACATTTATAAACAAAAGTTGAAAATTTAAAAGTGACCCTTAAGGCTCATGAACCTTAAGGCTAAAATGGGGCTAATTGGGGAACCTATCGGTGTACGAAGATATATATTTATACCATCTGTATTGTAACGAAAAAACGAGATACAAAATGGTAGAACGCACTAACTAAAATTGACCCTTATTTTTTGCATTCCTGCATATTATAATCTGTCACTGCGACTTTCAGCAATACATATGACAATGTTCTTTGACACGGTAGAAGTATGCCCACTGGCACATCCTTATAATTCTTAACCTAATACTACTTGGGCTACTTTTACTAATCAGTTCACTAGATCTTGTGTAATTCTGCGTTTCAGTCTTCGCATGCCTGTCATCTGTTTCATTAGAAGTGCTGCAAGCGGGTTTGGCAGTAAAATGGCAGTGTCATCTGCAAAAGTAGCAGTGGTTGTTTCTGCACTTGATGGTATATTCGCGGTGTAGAACAGGTACAGTTTAGTTGCAGCTTACTTGCATTTGACTCGAAAGTTTATTTTGAATATTAGACTTCAGGATAATATAATAATTTATTGGCAATTTCAGTTTAAGTTTATACAGCAAGCCGTCATGTTACACACCTAGGCTTTGTATATTTTGCTAGTAATTCTATGGAGTTGTTATACAGCTTATTGTACAGTCGCAGTTTGTTCTACACACTGGTTAAAATGCTCAACCACTTCCGTTCTATATGTTTCTATTTTCAAAGTTACTGACAGATTCAGCATTTCTGCTATTTGTTGACGAAAGTAAAACCAGTTTGTCCTACTGCTGCTCAGCGTACACACATTCTCATTTTCCATTATTTTGCTATATACTTAAATTATTACAGGTGAATGATCAGATGACAATTCTAAACATGACTCTGCTATTATGCATCTTTTGGGTATTCCTTTGGCGATATAGAAGTCTATTACATCAAGAACCTTCCTTGTATATGATTGCCAATAAACTGGTTCTCCAGTAGATACAGACTGCACATTCAGGACTTCTATCGCATTATAAAGTTCTCTCCCCCTTTAATGTTGTCAATCTAAAACCCCAGCGTTTTGAAATATTCTAGAATTTGTTGCTTTTTGATAATATATTTCGGCGGGCAATAAATGGCTGATAATATTGCATTCGATTGTTTCATAATATCTAATATTATTTTTTTATGATAATAGCCGTATCCGTAACGCCCAGAAATTTTTAAATATGTTTTCTTTGGAAAATGTGTTTCTGATATTATAATATCTATTTTACAGATACGAATAAAACTTTTAAGTTTTAAACTATGTTGTGACAGCTCATTGGTATTCCAAAGTGCTATTTTTAGGAATATTACGTCATTTTAGCGACTATATCAGTTGATAGGTTTAACACCGTCCCTAGTTTTCCAAGAGACCGTCCATAATATCTGTAAGCTCTTCTATATCGTCTTGCGGATGTAATAGCGCTGGTATATGCAACTTATTTGAGCATGCGAGATACCTAGCTACAGTGTTCTGGGTTGAATTCGATTCATTTGAATTCAACCGCACTGGGGGATTTCTTGCTTTGGCAATGGAGCTTCAAATTTTACAAGGTGTGAAATTTTAAAATAATTGTACGTATAAAATACAGAAAAGTGATGAATTTCTCGATAAAAAACTATGCGACAATGAAGATGAAGTTGTTGGGTTACCTCGCACTAAATGTACTGTAAAAAATAGCACATTTATCGATGCAGAATCTGGAAAGTCGCAGTAAAAATATTAGGTTAGGAATTTAATGTTTCTTAAATGGTCAAATACAGATGCTGGTTTAACAGAGATTCAATAAACGTGACATAATAACTGTTAAAACCTGAAATCTGTTTAAAATTCAATAATACAAAACTGCGTTATATACTTATCTATTATAGGAAACGAAGTAACTTGTGGAAATATTTAAAACAAGGTTTAACACACATTTTCCGAGAACACATGAATGAAAAAACGTGAGCTTTCGCTTTCAGAGGGGTATGACAGATCCATCAACCTATGTGATTGTATATAAATTATTATTTGTATGTGTTTTTTTTCTTGCTTCGTCTTATACATTATAGGGTTGATGTGTTCTTTCCATTTATTGACGAGCGTTTTGTTTTTGTGATTTCTAGTTGACATGTTTCGGCAAAATGGCAAATAGCCAAAACATGTTGACTAGGAATCGTGTCCACGTTCAGCAAAGCGTTTTTGATATAACAACATTAAACAAATGTACTATTTACACCTAAATGATAAATATGAAAGACTAACAAGTCTTTCATCGCTCCTGATGATGCTAACTTTGTTAGCGAAACGTGTGTCGAGCATCTTCTCTTCAACTTTTGGCGTAGTGGTGACTTCATTTTTACTTTGTTATAAAGCCAAAGGTTCCTAACCCTCAACTTTAACAAAGTACTACTAAAAATATTATTTGGAGAAAACAATATCAAATAAAACTATTGCATACGCTAATGTGGATTATCGCATGGTACCTAACTATGTAATCTTGTCTAGTATCTGGAGTTTTAGCTTGAGGCTTTGCTTTTAAAATACAATGATAGGCTAGCTCAATATTAAACATTTCCTATATCTATAAAATTGTGATGTACAGTTTATATTTTGTACACATTTTAATTTATATTAAGCAACTTTTGCCCTTTTATTGTTGTTTTGGTGTTAATTATGTGTGCTTTTAGATAAGGATGATGTGAATTATTTTCACAAAATGGCTGCTTTTATATTAATCTATATACAAGGAAAAGAGACTTTTATTTTACCACATCTTTAATAACGATAATTATATGCCTTTTTATTCTTTGATCTATTAAAAAGCTTCTTCCTTGATGTGGAATGCGATTTTTTTCACAATTTCAGGTTCTCAATATTTCAGTACATCTAATGCTATACCGGAATTACCTGTAACCTCGATAAAATACCAAATTTTTCTGGCACTTTATCGAGATTCATGCATTTAACACAAGCCTGCGATGGTTGTGCTTTTTAACTCTTAATAATTGATGTTTATGCATTTTTTAGCGCTGGATACGAAAATGGTCTACATTTTTTACTACCACATCAGATATTCCCAAATCACAAATTTCAAAATTATTAAAAGTCAATAAATCGCGAAAATATGACACTTTAAAATAGCCATACACGCTTTTTCCTAAAATTTATTCTATTTTTTAAAAGTAACCAAATCTTGACATTTAAAACATAGATGTTCGTAAACTGAGTATTTTTTCGATATTTGATCATTACAAAATGTCGTATGCGTCTTGGACATTTCTGAAAGCCCTGTACTAAGCACTCATATAGCAAAGTAGTTGAGGAATCTGATGAGGCAGGAAGGGGTGCATTGACCCCTTCTATCTATTTTATTACATTTTTCATTTATTTATTTTCATTCTTTTTTAATTTTTGGGCTCTTGAAACGTTCCCTCATACCTTTCCTCTAGATGTCCCTTAGAGAATCTATAAACATTTTTGGGTCGAAGATGAAGAAACGGTGGGAGAGTTGGCTCTTCATTGCCGAGTACATGCACGGAGTCTACAGCTTGGCCGAAAATATGAGCAACTGAGACTGGATTGGTTGTAATAAAGCTGAACAAGATTTAACATGTTTATTGGTAGCTAAATCGAGTTTTCGTTCATCCTCCAGGAACAAACGCGTTTTTGCTGGTCGAAAATATATTTCATGTTATAAATGGTTTCAAGATTCTGTGAAAAGTCTGCAAATTCTTTTTGTTGCATTTGTGCTGTGTTAATGGAGGAAAGGCAAAAAAGAAATATAACAAGTTTCTTTTGAGTCGCATATTTTGGAGTGAAAACAGGAGATCAAGACTAAACTTGGCACACTTTTGTTGAAGGATCTAGGCGGTAGTCAACGGGTGAACGAAAAGTCATGAAATCACAGCAATGATTGCTATTTTGTTTGATTGGTGTTCACGGTTTCAATGTGAAGAATAACAAAAAATTGTCTACCCAAATATGTCATCCGCTTTATGCCCAGTTCCTCATGGTCCAGACGTATTAGTGCCAATTCTACTACAAAAGTTGCAAACTAACGAGGAGTACGAATCTGCTCGTAGCTGGCTCTTTATTTTCCTGGTTCAAGTACAGGGAAAAGGATTTTCTTCCATATTTTTCGGAAAAAGGAGGTATAGTTTTCTGCATTGATGTACGTGGACTTTTGAATTACTTTGACATTTCGTACCGTAGTCGTAAAGTACGTAAAGAAAGATGACCAGAAAATGATTCATTACTGCCTGGAACCAAAAATGTGCTCCGAAAAGGTTCTTACAGATCCGAATACAGTTCACCTTCCGCCTCTGCATATTAAGTTAGGGTTGATGAAGCAACATGTCAAAGCCTCGCCGAAAGAAGGCCAAGGTTTTACATACACCTGTGATAAATTGCCAGCCTTATCAACCGCCGAACTAAAAGAGGCTGTCTTGACTCATGCTGACATTAGAAAACTTCTCAAAGATGGTCATATTCAGAAACAAATGGACGTTGCGGAAAAAGAAGCCTGGGGAAAGGTGTGGTAATCAAATTTTTGGGCAATAAGAAGTGTCCGAACTTCAAATCAACCATTGAGAACTTGCTGCAGAAGTACAAAAACTTGGTTGAAGACATTAAAGGCTCACTCCCTAAATTCACATTTGGACTATGTTCTTCAAAATCTGGGTGCCGTTACCGAAGAAATATATAAGAGATTTCTTCAAGACATTAAAGAAGCAGAATGGAAGTATCAAGGAAAATAGTCTACTACGGTGATGGCTGACTATTGCTGGATGTTACAGAGGGATGAATCCCATAGAGAAGATAACAGGAAAAGCGTGAAGCAGAGCATGAGTGGTCCAAGGAAACTCCCACAGATGAAATAAAGCTGTATATCTTACGTAAATTAAGTATAATAAAAAGCATTTTTATTAAGTATACGCATTAATTGTAAAAAAAATATAAGAAAAAGTCTATTTTACAGTTTACTATTTTCGCAATCTTTTGACTTTTTACAAATTCTTTAAAGCTGCGATTTGCGAAAAATCCTGACGTAATGGAGAAAATGAAGATCATTTTCGAATTCAGCGTTAAAAGATACATGGAAATCAGTTAACGAAAGTCAAAAAACATGTGAAATTGATGTTATCCTTGGACTTTTCGTCCATGTATGAAATTTAAGTAATTGATTACTTCAATTAACCAAGTGAAAAATTTGAGCAGGATTCGAACCTGTGACCTTTGGTTTCACTCCAAACGCTCTTGACACTGAACTATGCAGGGGTCCTCCCGTTGGTTAGTTGAAGTCATTAATTACTTAAAAAACATGACACAACCCAAGTTTTGTAGGCTTATGTAGGTTTTGTTGATTTTGTGTCTGGTTTTAATTGCTCTTTCGCCAAGAGATGGCATTTCAGTACGTCATAACAGGTGAGCAAAATACAACGCTTAACTCTTGTGGTGTAGGCTAACTATAGGTTAACCTACACCACAAGGTGATAACTATATAATTAGGTGATATAATAATATAATTAGGTGAATATAACTAGGTGATAACTATAGGTTAATTACCAAAAAGTACAACCGGACTTTTAATACCGGACCCTTAATTATTTGCTTTAATGTCCCCAAAACTGTAAGACACACCAACTGTCTTTGAAAAACAGATTAAAAACCGGATTATATCTTTAATATTTTAGATCATTTCATCAAACAATTTCATCAAACTGCTCTATCAGCTGGCGATGCACAAGCTGATATCCTGTTGTGTAGTTGAGCTTCTTCTAACCATCTTCTGATTATTTCAGTTCGTTACTAAATGTGGAACTAGCGACCGAGCTTTGTCTTAAAACTGGATTATATATGTTAGCGTCCTTGGTTATTACAAGCGTGAAGTATTTGCTTGTAAGTAGACTGCTTTGAAAGACTACTGAAACACTTTCAGTCTTTCATCGCTCCTAATGATGCCAACTTGGTTAACGAAATGTGCGTCGAGCATTCTTTTTCACATTTTGGAGTAGTGGTGACATTTGTTTTTACCTTGTTATAAAACCAAAGGTTCCAAACATTCAACTTTAACTTTAACATATATTAACCTTTGGCCATATACTTTCAAACCGATTGTATCTTTTACAGACACCACAGAATTATATCGCCAAAAATATCAGTGAACCCTAATTAACACAGCTACTCAACTGACTCAATCATAAGTTTCTCAATTGAAAGCATTTCTTGTTGTCAACCGTTAATGTTCTTGCATTAACGATCTCCTTATTTAAATTTTAATTACTTAACCGAAAAACGCGTTTGTTGCAGGAGTACCTTGTTAATTCCCTGTAGAATTAAAACGATTTTAATGGGCTTTCCGTTAGGCGAAGCGCATACAGACTAATTTGTCCGTAGTTAGTTATTCAAATCAGAGGCAGAAATTCGAATGGGGCCGCATGTTTGAAATCCAGCTGCGGGGGAGGCTTAGTCGATAAAATGTTGAGGTTTAGGTGTTCCAGATACGCACGCACACATTCGCACACAGATTGGAACGCTCTTGGGTGCAGAGCAGGAACTTCCGTGTCCCGCGCGAGTAAATTTTGAAACTCCGAATGTAATATCCTAAGCGCATTCAGTAGCGTGTCGACAAATTAAATTTCGTCGCTGGGACGTCACGGAAAGTAATTCATTATTACGCAGTTTTGACGGAAAACTGCTACGGGTATAATTGATTATCGGGTGTCGGTTCAGCAGTTATTGTCGGATATTGTGCCTGACTGTGATTGATTGGTTGTCGAGGATATATCGACATTTACCTTAGTTATCATCACGTATGTAAGGACATCCAGAGTAAATTATATTGTGTAGTATGATATATTAACAATTTCCTGTCAACTCAATTGCTGGTTAGGAGTAAAAGTCCTCATTCAATTAATACAATCTTAAAGGTACATGGGATGGTCATATGGAAGCTTACCGTCCTTAATATCTCTAAAAGGGCTGGAAATATGGAAATTTGTGCGGAGGCATGCAACATTTTGGTTTAATGGGGAGGGACCTACCGCATTAAACCAAATATGGACAAACCATTATGGATATATAATGGTTTATATAATATATCTATATATTAAATATTATATTTATTTATAATATTATATATATTTATATAATATATCTAAATCACACTTGGTCTAAAATCCTGTATGGTACCACCTAACTAGAGATTTAGTATGTTACATCTAAAGCGTTCACACTAACGGAATGTTTAAACAGCTTATTTAACGCTATCTGTTAGGTTACCTTTCCCGCATACTGCGCATATCTTTATGAGTGTCCGCAGCTCGTTTATTTTATTTTATTCTTTGAAATAAAGAAGTAAAATGTGGTTATAATGTATTATTGTTCCTTCTATCTTTAAAGCTACACAATACACATAATAAACTAGAAACTAGAGAAACAAAACAGCGAACCGGAGGGAACTTGTACCGAAGCAAATACCAAGCGAACTTTGTTGCAAGCTGAATACATTTGCATTATAAATTATCTTGTGCGCACATCTAAATGGACACTAAAACTAACCTACCATCTAACATTCAACAAGTCACACAAATGTTCGACTTCAAACTAATGGATGATATTTTGAATATTAACTGCACAATTTTACATATTTGTTTCCCTATTATTATTATTATTATTGCCACAATACGAATGTGAGTCTTATAAACAAGAAAAGGTGAAACTGCCTTTCTTTCTTTCCATGTGAAATTAGGAATACAGCTTAATAATTTTGAACTTATCTACATAGATCCTTAACCCTGCTGTTCTCTTTAGTGTTACTATACACTTGTAGTAATAAGTAGTAATAAGAAAAGCAATTTTATTACTAACAAAAGAAAATGTGTTAAAAGTAACATGTGCATCCAATTATTTCCTAATCTTTACACTCATGACAATAATACACCACATGAATCTTATACACATATTTATTACACTTACGACGTGTTATATTCAGATTTTAATGGACATATATTACATCGTGCTCTTGTATTTTCACTGAATGCACCTGATGTAGATAGCGCTGCGACTTCGCCACGTTGATTTAATTTTTTTTTTGTTACTACTACAGAGGATTGTTTAGTGCGAGGTTTATGTTCTCTTGACATCTCTTGACTTCTCTTGTACAGAATATTCTTGTTCCAATTTGGATTCACTTATATCCTTAACACAACATTATAACTCTAGTATCATTTGCGGCTTTTTGTTGTCTCTGCTGCTCACTTCCTTATCACAGTGCATTGTGCTCATGAGAATAATGTTTTTATTTTGTTAGACACCTATGACACAATTATGATTCTAACAGTGTAAGTTTTCTTTTGAGGAACATTTCACCTAACTTTTTGGGCGCGAAAAAATTATCACATGTAAGGGTACATTTTGCCCTCCGATTTCATGTGCTAGGTCTAAAACTACTCGCATCCCTTGATTTTTTTTCTGGTGCTTCTCCCGGACATTTTCCCTTATAAACTTTCATGGAGCTTTCATGGTGTAGGAACTACCATTGTCACAAAGAGTCCATATTTTGTTGCCATATTTTGCTGGCTATTGAAGCCAACGTCCTTTGAGTTGGCTTTAAAGTCAACAGTAACATTATCATCTACATTGTACAATTTAGGCATAACTTCTCCCAAAACTCTCTCATAAGTGCTAACTTGTCACTTGCTCTCCTTTGTTGACGATCTACCTTATCGTCAAAACGTACCACGCATGATATTCCACAAAAAACTTTCAACAACATGGTTGCACGAAAAATAAGTCTACGGGTTTCTACATCCCACAAACTTTTTGTTGATTCGCTGTGTGGTTTATAAATTCCTGCCAACAACAATAATCCTATATATGCTTGTATTGTAATATTATCCAGATCTTCCCAATCGGATGCGTACATTCTCCGACCTACAATATTTCTCATTTTCAACACAATACTTTCAAGTATATTATTCACGATAACTTGAAAGGTAGATAGAATATCCTTCATTCTGGATATGGCATACCTAGTTGAACGAGCAGTAATTTTTGTTATATTTTGACCAGATGCTAACATCCAAGATATTACTTTCTTTTGACTGTACTAACTGCACAGGAACCACAGTATTTGTTTGGACTACTTCATTATCTGAAGAATCATAGTCTGCTTCGGATTTTTCATAGTCGGTGTCATCGGTGGTATGATTTGCAACCCCAGAATTATCTTCATCTCGGATGCATTTTTACCTATCTCTGCTATTTCTTCATCAGATAGAAATCACCTCGCCATTATTTATGATGGTGCTTATTCAACACTGTGTATAAAGAAAGTGAAGTGCGGTATCTGCGTTCCCTATTTATATGATATATTAGTGCCCGTACAGACATGCTCAAACATGCACAGACTTGCATGTTCTTGCATAATCTTGTCGATTACTATATAGTTATGATACACTTATAGTATTCATATAAATAAAGTTAAAAATAAAATTACATGAAGTCAAATAAATCTAAATAGTTATGGGTCATAACGATCCAAACTTAGCAAACAAAGTCACAAAGTCTTGGAAACAAAGGATGAAAGATCACAAAGTTATAGAACCAGAAAATCCGTTTCGGGTCATATTGACCCGAGGAGCACAGCAGGGTTAACAAGCCAAACAATTAATTTACCTTAGTTAACCGTGATTTAATGGTTTATTTTTGTCAGTTCTACAATTATTAAAGAAGGTCAGGACCATACTTATAACAACACATCATTATATTGCTGTACACTATCAGCCTGCAAGGTAATGCATAAAAACTTCTATTAACCTAAATACTGCTACTATTCAAATGGAAACATTTAAACTTGTATACCTTAAGCCCTCAGAAAATCATTGCATACCGGTAAGTGTGTTTTGGCTTTTGTAATCTGAACATTTTAAATAACGTTTTCGCAGGCAAAATTTATGTACGTCAGACAGAGTATTTTTACAAAACCTCGTACCAGTTATTGAAAACTACTACGACACCAACCTAAAATTATTTGTATATTTTTAACTATCCGTCTTTTTATAATCGCGCTGCTATTTCTAGCCACGTGTCATCATCATATTAGTAATCACTTATTGCGTTACCGACGTTAACTTTTATTTTAGCCCATCGTTAGCGTGTTTATTTTTGAACAGGTAGCATATTTAAACATCACCCGCCTCCCAAATTGTGCTGTAGTAAAGAACTGCACAACTGCACGTTTTAATTTGTTAAAGTACAAATGCTACGTTCAGGAGTATCTGAAGTAGCGAGCTTTTGATGGCACAGAACAGTTCTTATGTATGGTAATTTATAATCTCTATAGCAAACTTCAACAGACGAAATATTTCAACAAATTGCTTCATATGAACATTGGTCCGGCTTGTCATTAGTAAATTAAATAACTTTACAGACCTAACATAGTAAAGTTATTCCGGATACTAAATTGGCACTGTGTTGAACGCTGCTAACATAAAGTTCTCCTATTACGTTTTCTAACATTTTTAGGCCTTATTATTTTATAGATTTTACTAGGTCATAGAGTGCTTGATAAATTCTTGCATTTGTTGGTTTGCAGCTCTATAAAAGTAGAATTTTTACTTTAAATATTATATATTTAAATTTCTTTAATTTTGTTAAAATTTTTTTTAAATAGTATATTTACTTTAACTAATATTTTAAAAACATATTCATCACAATGATATCCCTGGTATAGCATAGTATACCAATTTTCACCTGGTCAACGTTTACTTTTTCAAGCTATTAGGTTTGATACGTCCGCATTAAATCTGAGTTTGTATAAAAAATGTCATATTTCCACCTATACAACTAGGTCTTTTCATTCATTCAGGTCATATAAATATGTTTTGTGAAAATCTTGTTGAATATATTTCTGATTTGTCGAAAAGTGCCGCACGATTCTCGGTTTGTGCTTCATGCTTTTCAAAGAATAATGTAAAGTAAATATTTATGCGAATAATGAAGAATCGTGTCTTTCGTTCCTTTTATTAAATACACGTACAATATAATAAAAAAATGGCTTTCAAAAGTATTATGCCTGTTTATGGTTGCCACTATATATTAAACATATAGTGGCAACTATATATTTAATGAAAGACTTATATGAAAGATAAACTGTTCTTTAAGCAGGTATTGTGCACCATTTCTGAAATTCTTTTTATAAAGAAATCATATGTTTAGCAGTAAAATATCCAAACCCATAAACCCATGTTGTTGCCTATTATTGTCGGACAACCTAGTCTAGCTTAGGTAACATTCCCAACCCGAAAACTAAAAAAAAAAAAGGATTGAACTTTGCGGATAAGTAGTCCGCTCTAGGGCGAGCACAAATCCATTTTTCGTACCGACACAAAAACGGTTTAAAGGGGTTTAGAGTTTCAGCGATTTTCGTTTTTTGTCGAATTACTCTACAACGAATGGAAATAAAAATAAATACTGCATCCAAGAATATTCGCCTTCAAATACTACATCAAATGCATGAAAACTGCACCCCATTGTAATTTAAAAAACAACCCCCATCCCGCCCCCTACGCCACTGCGAGTTCTTTTAACAAAATGTCTATTATATGTGAAAGAGCAGTTAAAATAGTTGATAGTGCCCTTTTTAAACTTTTTAGGAGGACTAGATTTACCAAAGAAAAATAATATTTAGTTGGGGGTGGGCTAGATAGATAGCATACATCTGTGTGTGCATACACAGTCACGCAAAACTCGGCATAGGGAGAGCGATAAAATTGGCAACAGAGAGTGCTCGCGAACATCTTTAAAAGACCTCAAAAAAATTCAAGGGGGGAATAAAACTGTTTTCTTTCAATTTTGTTAATATACCTCTCGCTGATTACGTAAGAAACAAATATAATTTTATAAAAGCAAATTAAAAATATATTCTAAAATAGAATAAATTCTAAAAAAAACCTGTCTGAATGCAAAACAGATCAATAAAATTACAAATGCGGTTCAAATAGGCCTCCCTGAGGAGACCAACAATACCCCAATCGATCGTAGAAATTGCTTCCAACATTAGAGAACATTTCAGGTGTGATTCAGATGGTTGCTTGAGTAATTTTAGCTCCCAGGTGCAGCAAATTTTTTGCCCGCTCATGACCATAAATGATCTGCTTATGATATAATGATAATAAACTATTTAGATAATCTTTCACATGGATAATTTTATTTGTTAATTCGTCCATTCGTTGCGGAGTTATTCGCCAAAAACCGAAAATCGCTGACACTTTGAGGGGTGGTTTCACCCCTTTAAACCGTTTTTTGGCCGAGATGTAAAATGGTTTTGTACTCACCCTAGTGTGGACTATTTATCCACAAAGTTTCGTTTTTTTCCATTTTCGGGTTGAGAACGTTCCCTTGTTAGTCTATTACTATATTACATTATGTATTATTAGTTTTCCTATAGCTGAGGTCAGATGAAGATGAAGTAACTCATGAATGAAATCAAGGAATTAGCGTCTAAGATGGATACCGTCATATGGATGAATGATAAAGATGAAAATATAAAAACTAAGAAGGAATTAAAAATTACTTGTAAAAGTATTAAATACATAATTTTAATTGGAATTACCATGCAGTATTTTCTGTTCCGCCACATTTAAATTGAATAGTTTTAAATATTTTATTTTGTACATTAGACAATTTTCTCTAAATGCATGCGACACATTTGACATCAACCGCCATAAATAATTGGTACAACTTTAGATATTGTTTACTTTAGTTCTATAACTTGAAAGCACTTCATCCTACGATGTTCGTTTCACTGACGTAAACTGAAATAACAAGGCTACATCATTAAATCAGGATGACAACTCCATAAATTATTTTTAGTGGAATATTATGTTCCGTGATTCACTGATATAAACATAAGCACACCTACAAATTGCAGTTACTAAAAATAAACCTGCGATCGGCCTTAATCTTAAAATAATGTTTACTTATGACATGACGTGGCAGATGGGACAAAATTTCGTCGTAGTAACATACCTTGTATACAATTTGTATAGGTGCACTTTATGTATACTGAAAAAAGATATTAGCTATAAAAGTAATATTGTTTTAAATTCAAACTAAAAATAAAGTAGTAATATGTACAATAACAAAATTAGAATCATTGACAGGATGAGAGAGGAAGTGGTTGAACATTTTTGCTAACTTGAAATAGTGAGGTGTTTCAAGTTGGTACTTTCCCATACCGAAATTCTATAGGCTTAGGTGTAAAATCACTTGCATCCAAAGTGTCTGCACTAACAGAGTACTTAAGAAGAGGAATACCCGAAAATTATAAACAGGACAGGGTTAGATCTGTAGCATATTGGTATTTTCCAAATGGTTGTTGTCCGAAATTCAACTTTCAATATTTCATTTATTCGAATTTACTTGTTATTATGAAATTAATCAGTGACGTTCACGATTTCTTTTCTTCATAATACATTAATGTTTATAATCTCCAACATATACAAAATAAAAGTATTATTAATGCTAAATACAAAACAACTAAACATACGAAGAACCAAGAGCATAATAGATTAATTAATGAACGCTCAACAGAAAGCAAAGAGCAACTGAAAACGAAAACCAGAAAGAACAATACAAATAATTAGAGCACGAAGAATATGGGACAGAAATGAGGCTTTAGAAAAGGTAGTGAAAGGAAAAGTAGAAAAGAAAATGATAATCCAAACGTGGAATACAACTTCATTAGTTATGAAGGAAGTGGAACCTATTGATGAAACCAAGAAATATAGGGCAGAAATCCAGACGTTTTAGGTATAAGTGAAAGTAAGAAAGAATGTTCTAGAAATTTAACATTACATAGCAATTGTAAGCTATTTTATTCTGGACTAATAGACAATCGAGGGCAATGGAACTTACGATGGTTCATACTATCGTAAGAAAAGAAATAAGAAAAGAAGAAGAAGAAATACAAAATTTGTACTATACACATTATCCAGTGTTCCGCATCATCCTACAGTACGAATTTAGGCTTTGATTTTCACATTAGCGCGATGTTCCCATTATTCTGACATATACAATCAGACTAAAGTCCAAATTCTCTATAGAACTATAAACAATCCTAGATGAAGTTAGAAAATACAACACTAAAGTTATAATGATGGAGGATTGGAATGCCCAAGTAGGGAACGATTCAAAAAAAGGACAGGAATAGGCAAGCATTGACAAGCAAGAATAAATCGAGTTGTATACAAAATAACTACTCGACGCTAACAAACTTAGTATTATCAGGAGCGATGAAAGATATGCCTTTCATCGCTGTCCTTGGGAGTATTATTGATAATTAGTATTGTTCACGAGAATTTCTTGGTGTTCCGTGGAAACGTTTTGTTCAAATATGAATTTATGTAATTAATTATTTTTATTAAACAAGAGAATAGTTGATCTCTGAGTAGCATTCGAATCTGCGACCTTTGGCTTCATGCCAGAAGCTCTTACCGCTAAGCTATGTAGTGGTACACTCACTCTTCAGAAAATCATGCTGTTATTCTTACTGTTCGAGATCCGAACATTTGTAATCGAATAGGAGCATTCGCTAATCTTGTACCTTAGATATGTTTCATTTTGATGAAATACGCTCTTGTTATATATATATATATATATATAGTTTTTGCCTTAAATAATTTATATTTCGACGATAAATTCCATAGGAAAATAACAAGTTTAATTGTATTTTGAAATTTAAAATAGTCTAATAATTTCATTAAGAATTTTTATCAGCAAATCTATAGAAGCGACGGAAATCAGTAAAACCAGTACGTGAGCAGACGAAACGCGACTGGAATAAATGGGCAATGCAGTTGAACGCAAATGTGAGCATTTCGATTCAAGTTGAAAGACATAGGTACTGAGCTTTGCACAATACACAAAACAATAGAAAGAAGCGCGGAGGAAATTACCATAATATTTGCCGAAACAAGGAACTTGAAAATTACCGTAATACTTGCTGAAATAAGGAATGTGTTGTACACTATTGATAACATACTAAATAACTAAATCTTAGTTATTCGGTTAATAACGTGGAATGCCGTGTATTGCTGGAATATCAAATCTGAAACGTTCTTGAAAGAGGCCGTCTTCCATCGTTCCTAATGAAAGACAGTCCCATGATCATAATTGACTATTCGTCATGATTGCCAAGTAGTCAATAAACGCAAGCGATTGCGATATTAGTATTAATAACTATACATTCCTAACCTAATGAAACTTTGCGGATAAGTAGTCCAGCCTAGGGTGAGTATAAAATCATTTTTCGTACCGACCCAAAAACGGTTTGAGGGGGTGAAACCACCCCTCAAAGTTTCAGCGATTTTCGGTTTTGGCGAATAACTCCGTAACGAATGGAAATAAAAATTAATGTTGCACTCAGGAATATACGCCTTCAAAAACTACATCACATGAATGAAAATTACATCTCATTATAATTTTAAAAACTTAATCTCCTCCTGCCCCCTACGCCACTGCGGGCTTTTTTAACAAACTGTCTATTTCATGTGAAAGAGCAGTGAAAATAGTTGATATTGCACTTTTTTTACTTTTTAGAAGGTGGATGCGAGAGGGGGTATATATACATCGCGGAACCCGGTCGAGCGAGAAACGTCTTATCTGCTATTGACCACAGTAGAAGACGTTGCTTTTCGTAGAAAAATAGCGAGAGTAAATTTAAAATGAGCGTTTTTACCTCCGGTAAAAAATTTCAAGTGATGAAGTGGTATTATCAAGGTAATTCTGCAAAAGAATGCGTGAAGTTCTTTACGTGTGCTTTTGCAGGAAGACCCTGTAGGCAGACAATTTTGAATTTTGTGTCAATGTTCGAAAAGTACCATTGTTTAAAGGAGTACTCGAAATGCCACTTAAGAGAGGTCTCAGTGGAAAAAATCGAACAACAAGAAAGGAGGGATGAAATGATTTGTGGTATCGTGGAAGCCTGATATAAAATCAAGCAGACAAGTTGCCAAGGAATTGGGTGTGTGCAAAACAACTGTATCAAAAATTTTGTGGAAGCACAGTTATAAGAGCTTTAAGTATGGAAAAAGTCAAAAGATATTTCCCGAGGATAAGATTCCAAGAATGGAATTTTGTGATCTCGTAACGGAAAAGGTTACATTACACGGAAAACACAATTCATCCGTTGTTCGTTACTGGTCTCGCGAAAACTTGCATAATTTTTTTTTCTGTACGCACCCAATATCCCCAAAAACTTAATGTTTGGGCTGGAAACTTGGCTGACCATTTACTAGGTCTCTTCTTTATTGATGGGACGTTAGATGCCTAGAAATATCGCGACTTACTTCAAACGCAAGTAGTTCTAGCTATTCAGAACATTCCTGTAATAGACTTGGAAATTGTTTGGTTGCAGCAAGATCGCTGTCCAGTACATAATGTACGTGTGTTTAAAAAAAATTTAACAAATTCTTTTCCAAACCGCATTATGTGTACGACAAACCACTTGTGGTCATGCGCGAGTAGAAAATTTGGCTCCCCTGCGGGCTAAAATAATAGATGCAGCTAACCTTGTAACACCGGAAATGCTGTCTAATGTTAGAAGCAATTTCTATCGCAGGTTAGGATATTGTTTAGCATCCGTTTATTTAGGATATTGTTATTTGAACCGCTCTTATAATTTTTCAGTTTTTAAATTTAGAATTTATGTTTTGTTCACGTGGATTTTTAGAATTTATTTTAGTTTAGAATTCTTTTTATTTTTTATACGAATAGACTTGTTTTTCCAGGCATTTAATACCAAATTTTCAAGAAGATAAATTCTTTTAATGCCATCCTCGCTTTAATTGTTGTCCTCGTGTGATTTTGTTACGACCAACTGCATCCAACAACGGATCGAGGTTTACTGACGTCTGAACGGGATATCAAGGCTGTCCAGTGTACTGTATACGTTTGTCGCATTGGAAAACATACGGCGTTGCCACTTAATTATTAACCATTAATTAATTATTAATGTTATATTAATTATTAATTAATATATTAACTAATAATGTTTTAATTAATACATATTAATATTGTACATAGTACACATTATTCATACATATTAATAATGTACTAATAATGCATTAATATATTAACTAATAATTATTAATATTAATTATTCGATGTAATGCCCAAATAATACGCGGACAACCGGTATAATCTCGTGATACACCAGGATGGTCGAACTTAATTTGATGGGTGAATACAGAGTCATTTTCATCGGTCTAAAAGCGGATGGAAAACACCCCTTACTTTTTGCGATTTTTGGTTTTTGCTGAATAATTTTGCAACGAATGGAAATAAAGCACTAGTGTAACATAGTGGTGTATTTCCTTTTAAATACTTTATCACATAGGAAAAGTTGAACTCTATTACCATTTAAAACCACATAATGCTATTTTAGCGAACAAAGTTATCCATGTGAAAGATCATTTAAAATGGTTTACATTGCATTTATTCAACAGATGAGCCATAATTATAAAACCATAATTGATTGTTTATTTGTTATTTACAAATGGCAGTAATAAATTTACAAATTTTACAAAATACAGTAATAAATCTAATTAAGATTGTAGTAATGCAACTTTTGAAAAAAGTGTTGAAAACAAAAAAAAACTGCTACACAACGCACAACGGATTATGATCCAGAAATTGAACAATGAGCTGAACTCTGAAGCTGAAAATGCATATGTTACAGAATGATCGGAGTTATTTGGCTTGTTGCTAACGTACCTCCTTTTATACCAACTATATGCAAATAAATCGGTATAACGTGGAGCTCAAAGGTGATAGCGTATAAGACGTTATATGCAATAACTTTACATAATAACTTTATTATGTTGTTTCTTGCATGTTAATCAACGTTGTAGTTTTCAAGTATTTCTTGATTATAGAATGATCTTACAAAACCCTGCCATATGCGGAAATCGTAAACATGAAGAGGTTAGATCATTCCTGTAGCATTTTTTAGGTATTGCAAAAATTTGGATGACACTTATAAAACACTTCTACGAGCTGTACTAATACATCAGTATAAAAAATACATCAAAAATACATAATTATACCAATTTACGAGTAATTAGGAGGTTAATTTTCCAGATGACAATGCTTTAATCACTACGTTCGGTAAATCAAATAAAAATTCTCGAACACGGAGTCCAAAGTTACCCCTTACTTCTTTTAAAACAGTGTATGGTTAGCTCAACATCCCCGGCCGTAGTCAGTACATCGTCTGAAGCGAGCGGTGTCGCTTTTAAGACAATATATATAGGAAACATAAGTTTACCTGAAGCAGAAATCAATGGTAATAGGTTGTAGCTGTGAGTGGTTGATGACACAAATTGCACAGCAGATTCAACGTGTTTACTATCTTGAGGTGCTAGCGTACGTGTTGAATGTAACCCTAACTGAAACCCACTTTCACCTGCATTATACATGTTTTCTATACCATAATTCTTTACATAAGGGTTTATTTCATTTATGAAGTTGCTTGCGATTTCCTGCAATGTTTCGGTACTTTTATTAATTTTTCGCGATACGATACTATGTGTTTTCTTGAAATGCAGTATCCATTTCTTTCATGCTTTAAAGTCTTCTAGCTAAACATTTTCATTAGCATGTATTCCCCATCTTCGTAAGTCCATGTCATGAACAATCGCTCCAACTTCCATAGCTTCAACGAATTTATGAAATACATAATCTGATATTTTCAAAAGCTTTTTCTGACATGTTCCAATTTTACTAGTGACTTTTCCCATCTATATAGTTATGAAATAGGTTGTACATTTTTAAATCAATGGCGTACTGTGGACAATGGTACAGGACATATTTTCCCACTCCTCCAATAGTCGAAAGTATTTTGTTTGTATGTAAGTATGGTGTTTCTTCCAATTTAATGATTTTTTTCTTGTCTTTAACCGCAGGTGGTTCATAATCATTAATGTATTGTACACTGTGGGGACGGTTTATGTTTAAAAATTCCAAGGTAATGTCGGTTTCCTTCTCAAAACTTGAATCTGCCATACTTTTAGTTTATCAAATCGCAGAATATGTCGTGATGTGGGCAGATACAATGTACCTGTTTATATAGCAGTCTACGAGTTTTATCTACCGTCAATATGTATTATCAGTTGCACCTGGTGTTATAATTTTTAAAGTATTCACGTGATAATTATCAAATAAACATGTACTTTCCACGTGTGGATATCTTTTATTATACAAGGTTAGTCAAAATGATTGCAGTTTCTTCAGAAAATTACTACAGGTTTATTATTTGACATATACTTTCAAGATTGCACAGATGTATAAAAAAATATTAAAAGTTTGTTTTAGTGTTTATAGATGCTCAATATGTGTAATCGAGTTCTTCCTACACTCGACGCAGCGTTGTTCGTCAATGCGAGCAAACGCATTGGTGATGTGAGCTCGCAGGTCTGGCAGATTAACTGGCACTGATGGCACGAACACGGAGTTCTGTACGAGTGAGGAGCCCATGACATCAACTGACGATCAGCATTCCCAACACGACCAATTCATCTGTTTGGAATCCTGGTGTTTAGAAAATTATGAACAGCTAGAAGAAATGGGGTTGAACATCATCCTGCTGCAAGATGAAATCTTCACTATCAGGTTCCAAACGTGGCATGAGCCAATTCTTCAAAATTTGCAGACAAATTTGTCCTGTGATCGTTGCCTCCTTAAAGAAATAAGGACCATAAACATATTGTTCGATAGTGCTTGTAGCAACCGAAAGCGATAGGGCTTCATACCCAGAGATATGTGCAGTCTCTAAAGGTGCACATATTGAGTATCTGCAAACACTAAAAAAAACTTTCAAGATTTGTTTATATATCTGTGCAGCCTTGTAAATATATGTCAAATAATAAACCTGTACATTCAGAAATTATGTGGAAAAATAGACTGAGGTACGGGCTTTCATACAAAAATAAAATTGGAAAGAAAATTATACTTGTTGTTTTTTTTATTTCAAAATGGTTTTTACTTTACAAATACGCGTCATATATCTCAAATGTAACGTAAATGCAATGCAAACCGTAGCTCTCCCGCATTTATAGCGTATATTAACCCTTAGATGTTCCGATCTAAGGGTCGGAAATAGAATAAAACATACCCGACTCTGAGGCGGATCTTCTGATCCAAGAATTGCAATGGAATAAATTGCAGTGGACTAAAGGATTTTAAATTGGCAATGGGGCCACTATCAGCGTTTAAAAGCAATTTCTTCGATATGCAACAATGGCATTCTATCTTCATACGTTATAAAATTATTTAATAAAAAGCAAAACTAACAGAAACTGTCAGTGGTGTTGTCAACTCTTCTCACTGTTTTTGGGCCGATATAAAATGGCTATGTACAAATGCTTATATGTAATTCGTTGTGTGTAATGTAACGGTGTTTCCTTTGCTTCCAACTTTCTTTGAAGAGCTTTATTACCACAATATTAACTGGATTATTTTCATTTATATAATATGTAAATAAATGATAAATTTACTTTTCTTTTGATTCGTATATATATATATATACGAATGTTAAAGAAAAGTATGTTCAAGCTGGCTTCCGCAAAGGACGGGGCACCAGAGATCTAATTGCAAACATACGCTGGATCATGGAGAAAACCCGCGAATACCAAAAAGATGTCTATCTGTGCTTCATTGACTACACCAAAGC
>JAWQRM010000571.1:0-21405 GCA_033557675.1 Coptodactyla brooksi | reverse complement strand
CTAATAAATTTTTCAATATACTACTAATTCGGACCCTAAAAAACACCGTATTGTTGTATTACCGTATGCCTGGTAATACAACCTCAACACATATCTGTTGCCAAGCATAAGTCATATACCTACACCGGAGACAAACAATTCAGGCATATAAAGTGTATGATGCACCCTCTATAGGTTCTTTGCTGTGAATTGTATTTAGTTGTCCATAAATTAACAACAATAACTTACGAGCTTGTAAATATGAGGGATATGGTGAGCTAAACCACATATTTTACAATTGACGAAGATTGGAGGATGCAACGTTTGCTACCACCATTTAGTGCGACTTCATTCTTAGCAATGTAGTAATTTCACTTAAAATCTACAGAGTAATCTACAAATTTGTTCTAGCTAGAAGTCCACCTTATAACACGGAGGACTTCTTTACCCATTGTTGACCCCACAGGGCTTATTGGAAGACATGCAAAAAAAACATAAGAGAGAATGTTCCTGGGAAAACTACTACTACTATAATCTGCAAAACACAACTCTCAGAGGCACCATTTCACTAAAATTAACTATTGTCAGAAATGATTATTAGTTTTGGGCTTTGGAAATATATTTGGATTATTTCATAAACACAAAACTTTTAAACAATTTTTAAATTTTGTTTCGTATCTAAGAAAAAAGAATTTTTTCTTACAATGTCGGATAACAGAGAGTGATGGTTAAAAAAGTGACGGATTTTACTGTACCATGATATATTGTAAGACATAATTTCTTACCCTTTTCCAAAAGACAATTTCCAATATTTTTATACAAATTGTATAATATATTATTAATCCACAAATAATATAAAAATATATAAAACATGGAATGACGTTACTTACCTTGTGGTATATATATTCTACGTTCTTGCAATAAAGCATGAACACAGGTTAAAATAAAGAAAATTCTAGCTCTAGTCGGCGACAAGTTGCTCAAATAATTCTGATCCCATGTAGTATACACCCGCAGTATATTACTTTTTATTCCTGCTGGAGCTTCATATGCAATTTTCATTGAGCTCTGCGCTAGAACAGGACTAAAACAATTGTGAGGTTCTGTGATTAACCACAATCTGAAGTTAGGATCCACTTCTGAGTTCAAGTGTTGTGATAAAATTGGTAACCATTTTGTTACCAGGTGCAGATTCTTCAGTGTCAACCATCGTCCAGTTTTTGCCGATTCTTCTAATTTTGCCAGAGCTTTAGTCTCTTGTCCTTCGCCCATTGCAACTTCTGCATATTTATCAGAACCAATCTTATTTTCTGCTAATTTTCTTATCTCTGTGGATGGATCATTTCCTGTTGTTGTTAGTATTAAAATAGGTTCATTGCATAATGATTCATTGAAAATTCCTGATAATTGAGGCACTTCCAAATTTACCGTTTTTAAACCAGTAATGTGTGTGCAAAATTGTAGAAGGGCAGAGTGTAACCTGTCAGGTCTTAGAGCCTGTACTACTAAGACACGTTGGAACTCACTCATTTTGCAATGTTGAGGAAACTTTGTTTCACATTCATTACTGCTCATGAAAGTATTCCATAATGTTTGTTCATTAAGGTTCAACGATTGATAGAATTCCGGTTGACAATGCTGAAAGTATTGGAGTTTACTTTTTACGATATCAGGAATCCATGAAGGCAGTGTATCTGCTATTTTAGTATCCTTGTTAGACAGACCCAAAAATGTATTCCATTCCTTAAAAATAAATGGAGGTTTAATGTCTTTTCCAAATAGAATTTTAATTCCTCACATCATCTGAAATTTGATGAGGATAAACTTTGTGAATCAAACTTAAGAGAAATTTTAATCTATCTGACTTTAATAAACCACGACCAACAAAGCGATATACCGATTGTAATAAAGTTCTTTGGTGCGATCCCAGCATAGTGTCTATGTCCTGAAATTAAAAGTGTTTTTAAATTGAACTTTCTTGCCTTCATTTCTTTTACCCCAGCAGATAAAATTGTTTTCAAAAACAACTTAGTGTAAGATGCGATGGATATTGTATAAAGTACATTCACTTTCGAATATTCCGATACAGCAAAATACAACAAGCTAGCAAACGACGAAATGTCTTTATATAAATTAAATTCCTGTTGCAACTTTTGCTGTATTTGATTAGATTCTTCAAGAGCCTGAGTTATAGCATTGGAACTTGCTTTGGTTTCATTTAAGGAATCTAACAAAGCCTAAAAATAACAATAATTAAAAATTATACTAATTACAATAATAGAGCAGGATAAATAATTCAAATATCTAGATGAGACAAAAGTTCATTGACTCATTGATATTGCAATAGTTCGAGATTTCCATATCATTCATTAATATTTTGTTTGCAAACCAAGCATTGGAACAAGAGACTAAGCCCTTTGTCTTTAGGAAATATGGTATGGTTTTTTCTTGTAATTGTAGGTCATCAAATTTTAGCTTTCTATACATGTTATCTCGTACCTCAATGGATGCCAGTAGATATTTTATGTTGCCTTTTTGTTTGTGTTTCTATCAAGTATCAAAGAATCAAGGAGCAGATGTTACAAAACTTTGAATAAGGTTGTTAAATTGTGAGAACGTTATGTTTGAGTTAAATATTTGAGAAAGGTGGTAGGCATAACACGAAGAGATATAATAACAAATCAGCAAGTACAAAAGAACTAGAAATCCAATTTGTTTTAGATTTTACAGAACAGAAATAATTGTACTGGTAGCTATATTTACAAAGAATGAATATACAAACCAACCAAACAAGTACTTCATTGGTTAAAAAGAAGAGAGAGGGAACTGAAAGGAACATAAAAGAATGTAATTGAGAAAATTTTTGGAGGTAATCGTAAATCTTTAAATGAGACTAAATTACGGGTGAAGAACAAAAAGCATTGGTATTAATTAGTACACAAATATGCAATATACAATGATTCTCAATATTCAATTCATTTCAGTAGTGAATAAACGCTAGATTAGATATAAATAGTCTTACTAACCTTATTTTCTAAAATATTTCCGGTGGAACTTGCTAAATCCTCTAATAATTGATTTTGTAAATTGAATTGTTTCTCTTGTAGTTCTTCTCGGTTTCGTAATAATTCTTTACGTCTCTCTTCCAATTCAGGACTTTGCTGCCTAACTGTGTTAATTAACAACTTTTCTGTAATAAAAAAAAAAACTGTTGTATCCAAGTAATTCCAAAATTTAAAATATTTTAAATTTACTATGTAAAATAGTTATTATTTATTATTACCTGTCAGTCCAGCATGTGTTATATTAAAATTGACAGCACAAAGAATTGATTGCAAGTCTGCTGGTATTTTTATATGAGTGTTGCGGCTGTTGAGAATCATTTGAAAGTCCGGATGGTAGTCAATTAATTTTCCACACAAACTAACCATTTTTCTTTCACCTAAATAAAATGTTAACATTATGAATATAGCCCTAATCTATTTATCCCAAATTGTATTGAACCTTGGTAAATAAATTCCTTTCTCAGTATTTGCAAAATTTCATATGGAATTTTCTCAACATCCTCTATAATCAGTACTTTTCCAAACCTTATGGCCAGTTCCAAAGTATTTAAGAATTTTGGAGAATCTGTCGTCACTTTTTCCACATCTTTCTTCCTGAAATGCGATTGTATCCAGGTTACAGCAACTGGCGTGGGGTCTATTATCAAAGGAAATATTTTGGACTAAAAAGATATGGTTTTTGTAATTGGAAGAGAAGCTATAGGAGAAAGTTACATTCATAAGAATAATTGCATTTTGGACTGATAGTTGGTCAGATCCCAAACCCTCACTTTGCCATTGCAATTGTTCTCTTTCGGAGACAAGAAAACTTTCAAATGAGAATTCCACATGGAAAATATCCTGCAGAATGTCTTTCCATGATTTTTGTATACTCCTACGAACAAAAATATTGAAAAATTAATTCCACAGATATGCAATTTCATAGCAACTTACAATCTTGTATCTTCTGATTCTCCAGACAAGTACATAATAAAAGCAGCTGCCATCAAACAGTTGGATGGCAGATTGTTCAATTCTTGCGAAAAATTCTTCAGCTAAAACATAATTCGTAACGAAATATACATATAACATCATAAACAGTGAACTTTACTTGTTGTTTCCATCGTTCGTATTCATCATTCAATCTGTCCACTAAAACTTGAGCTGCGTTTAATGTAGCCTGAACAGTGTTTAACCCAATCTCAATTTCTGCTGCCTCTTTAGTGTAAGTTGAAAGTTGCTCTTTAAGTTTTTGCACCGTAACATCTACATCTGATAGACCAGCACTTAAAACTCCGAGTTGGTCTTTCGACTGTTCTAAATTCCTATTGAATAAAAATATATAGCATTAAAATTATTCTTTAGTCATTTTTATAAGATGCCATATAATAGCATTTATTATATTCTAAAGTAACCAGCTATAAACGAAATTTCTATAAGACAGATATAAATTTTATACATATAGGTAAATACTATACACAAAATTACTATTATCTCCCAACTACTCACAATTTCTTTTATAATACCTATTTTCTATTTTGTCTTCTGCTTGCGTAATTATATCATCTGCTTTTAGGGCAATTGCTCTATCTTGAAACTATCGAGGATTTATCGAGGATATTCATAAGAATATCATAGGCAAAATGCAAAGGGAAACAAATGCAAATGGATACAAAACACTAATGAATTATGAAATAATTGATATTCTGAACAACAAAAATATAGTGAGAATGATTGGGGGGGTCATATATACACATATAGAAGAGGGAAACAAAAAGCAGTTAAAATTTGTTTAGGTTTTCTTGCAAGTCTGATTCACATCTTTTAAAAAAATAGTAAAATGGTGCAAAAATTTATTAACAAGGCCTTCAAATAAGATACAAGAATTTTGAAATATACAGTCTTTGTGTTTGTTTTTCATTGAATTAGATATTTTTTTTAGAAGTTGTGATGACAATTTATCCCTGCTATAGCAGGATTAGGGATTTCCCCCTGTTGAATTTGAAAACATAATATACAGGTATATTCAGTTTTGTACAATTCTATAATTTTGTATTACAGCTGTGGTCATAGGAGTCTACTAGTTTTTAAAGGATCCGTTTGATTGGTTATTTTTTTATCAAATTTATTTGAATGTTCAGTATTACAAGGGCAGGTGAAATCCAAAAAATTAGATATGATTATGATATGTTGTAGACAACCATTAATAAATACCTTTTCAATTTATTTTGTTCACTGGTCAATGGTTTTATTTTATCCAGAACATGTGAATAACGAACATTAGCCGTCACCCAAGCAGCTAGAGGAGCAGCTGCCACTGATGCTCTTTTTGCTACAGCTGGATCGAAACTGTCTGATTTACTTCTCATTAATCTTTCTACTGCCTGTCTACTATCTGGAGTTATCCTACTCGCTTCAAAAGATCTAAAGTAAAAACAGAATTATATTTTGTAACATAGCATTCTTGAATTACTTCTTAGTCCAACTAATTGAAGTAGCAATACTTCTTTCACACCTTATATCTTCTTTCACACCTCTCTTAGCTAAGAAAGTCTTCATACTATTCCAGGACGTATCTTGTATGCCCATCAGTCTCAGTACACCCTCTAGAATATCGCGAATAGCATCAGGTGGTGCTCTGAGAGACCTTATTTCTGAGAGAGCTTCTGCTTTTATGTTGCCAACTGCAGCACTTGCTTGTTTTATCAAGGGTTCCACCTCTGTTAATTCTAGTTCAATGTCTTTTTGCCTAGATACCAAGAATTAAATTTAATAAAGTGCACATAGAACAACTAGTAAGAAAATTGGAACAAATTAAATTCTCTTTTAATTATTAATAATACTGAAGATATGTTCTACTTCAATGTAATACTATATACTAAGTAAATTAATATCCTCTGAGAAAAACAAAAATATGTCTGCTTTCTTACCTTTTCTTTAAGAGCTCATTCTCATTTTCAGTGTCCCTTTTTAACATTTCCATTTCCTTTTTTTGAGTATTAGCATCTCTCATGGTATTGCTGATCATATCTAAGGCAGTGTTGGCCATCTCTTGCTTCTCAGTCAGCTTGTTTTGCTGCTCAGATGCCTTTAGTTTAAGTTCATCGACTACTTGTCTGGCTTCAGTGAGTTTCATCACGCCCGCCTTAAAAACAAAACGGACAGTTATAAAACTATAAACTGAGCGTACAGAATATTCAAACTATAGCGCAATGTGGTGGTTGATTACAAACATGCAAACAGGAGTTTTCAAATCTGCTGCAAATTTTATTCTGTTTGAAATAGACAGGATGTTTCATAAAGTCACGATAATTGATTTGCAATGATAATTGCAATGGTAGGTGACTTTATGAAGCACCTCGCATATTTCAAATAATTCTTACCTGTAATTTGTCTTGTTTCTTTAGTATGTCATGTTTCTTCTGTGTGAAAATTTGTTTATACATTTTCACAAGTTCCACGTATCTAAATGGAGTGCTAATTGCTGATCTTATTTTAGTATGAATATCCGAGAAGTATTTTGTAATATTCATATGATTGTCATGTAATCTACAAAAAAAAGATAATAATAATAAACCAAACATTCAAATGCAGCCTACTCTTTGAGGAGTTGGTGCGGTATTTCATCCATAGAATTAGTGTCCCACTGGGACATCCACACGATATTACATTTTTGATATATAGTAGGGCATTCCGATAAAATATTCCAAAGATTATCATTATTTTCATCTAAGCATATAATTATATGTAATTTTTGTCTTACGCCTATAAAGAGGAGTTTTACTTTAAACGTAATAATTGTAATTTGAGCAATTTACGTTGTACAAAGAAATTACGCAAGTTCCCTTCAAAATTTCGTCTTGAAGCTTCATCTTTCAAACCAGCCAATAGAGAGTCAAGCTCAGCATCATTGTACAATCCTGGAATCTGTAATTTGGTAATTAGAACATTAGTGCGTACATTCACACGAACATGTATATATTCAATTACCTCCCCTGAACACAGTAGTGTATTAACTGCATTAAGAACTGCCTCATCATTCATCATGTGGTCCTCGAATAACAAATGAACATCATCTCCTTCTATACCACAGACTTGTAGTACCTACAATATTACACAATGAAAAAATGGTTCAACCTTTAACAGGTCATGCAATACTCACTTGTTTTAAATCGTTAAACAATGATTGTGGTTTGATTGCATTAGGGATAATTAACCTTGCATTTTGCAATGAAGAAATTATCTTTACAGCTGATTTTCGACCAACTCCTGCTGTACCAATCAGCAGCAAATTACCTGCACTATTGGTCATTGTTTTACTTACACATGATGTTAGATATAATAATTCTGGTATATGAAGCAAGTTTAGTTTACTTCCGTCACGTTCTGAAATATTTTTGTACTTCAACTGCTATCCAATTTTAAAATATTTATAGTAAATTACCATACTGAAGTATCCCTTTCTTCAAGAGTACACTCCAATCGTTTTTGCTGATTTTTGATAAACAACTTTTATTACTTGAAGATGTAAATGTTGGTACATAAAAGAAATTACTTAAGTTATCTAAAATATTTGATTTTCCCCAATCACTCAAGAAAGCATCATTCAGCATAGAATCGAGGGTGCTACAGTGTTCTGGATTGACAAGACGGCTTCCAAAGGTGTGTCGACATTCGGACACCACCGCCTCCAAAACAAATATTTCCAACTCCATGTTGACATCATTTGAGTATCTTAACAAGCCTTCACATAGATTTGTTAAGTCGTTAGGGCTGAATTTGTAGTGCTCATATTCATTTGTAGTGAACGTTTGTTTAACCTGAAGAAGTAAATCAAGGGATAAGTAATATAAGGAATAAACTGCTTAACAAAAAGTGGGCTACCTCATTACTATTTATCTAGTCATGTGAAAGTCATGAGTGTTTTCTAAATAATGTATGTTTTCGGTCATCATTAATTCTACTACAAAACGGGCGAACAAATAAATTAATTTATTATAATGCTTACAATAAATTAATTTAAGTAATTGATTACTATAATTAACCAGTAGGTTCGAATCCTGCTCAGCGGTCTATTATTACTTAAATTTCATATATGGAAAAATCCAAGGATAACATCAATTTTATATGTTATCAAGGATAAATGTTATCAAGGGTAACATCAAATAAACACTTAATTTTGCATGATGCTATAATCTTTCATTGAGATTTCCTATTGTTTTTGTCTTGTTAATGGCACATTAAGGTATAAAAAAAGTGAATAAATATAATAGAAAATAAATAGTTGTACTATGAACATAATACATTAAGCACTAACCCACCTTTTCGTATATAGAAATAATTGTGTTCGTCAATTTCGATATCTTCTTCGTCGTCCAAACATTATTCTTCGGTAAAATATCATTCAACACTACTGTTAAATGTTGATTACATACAATAATCAAATTTTCAAGTTCTGGTAACCTATTAAAGCATAAAATAATCGGAGTTAGATATAAATAATTAGAAAATGTAATATTCTGTACATAGGTACAGGATAGTACGTATCCATGGTATCAGGAAAATTACTAGTATAATGTCTGTCAAATAGTGTCATATTTAAAAGAATATGGCTTGGCTGCAAGGTTTAGCTAATAAAACTGAGAATCTTCTGGACAAGATCGATAAAAGTGCAAACTCTCTCTTCAATGAAAATGTTAGTACTCCAGATTCCGGCAGATATACAGAAATTCCAATAAACGAAGATTTGTATACAATACCAGAAACACCAATTAGTGAATGCATGGAACGACAATCATTTGAAGACGATTCAACAAAAGACAGCCCTGTACAAGAAGAAACCAGTTTCGAGTGGTACAAGACGGAGATAGATATCATCCAAAGTAACTATGAAAATAAAATGATAGACCTTGAGCAGCAAAACGACAGCTTAACGAGGCAAATATTGAACTTGAAACATAATTTCTCTGAAATTAACAATGAAAATGAAAATTTAAGGAACCAATTACAACAAGCCAAAGAATGTGTACTGTCTGTTGAAAATGAAATGCAGGATTACAAAAAGAAAGTACACAGGGCATTGCATGATAAAGACAGTTTTACTACACAGGAAATTCCAAATAATGTAAATGAAAGTCTTCAGAAAAAAGTGGAGTATTTTGAAGAATTAAGCAACATCTTATCACAGAAAGTTCAAACTTTAACACAAAATTTCAATAATCTACAAAACGAATACAAAATATTACAAAGCACAAATGACACCTCTTTACGGAGTTTGCAAAATAACTTAGAAGGTGAACGAAAAATTAGGATATTAGTTGAAAATGAGAATCAAGCAAAAAGCGATGAGATAAAAGCCTTATCATCCGAACTAAATAAGCAAATTAAATTATATGAGAAAAAACCAAAGAATATGAAATTTTAAAGGAGACAATGAACAAATCGGAAGAGAAATTTGATTTAACTGTGAGAGTACAATCCCTAACTGATGCTTTAATTTCCAAACAAAATGCTTTGGAGACAATTTCTACAGAGAAGAATGTTTTAAAATTACAATTAGAGAAAATCAGGAAAGAGTATCACGAAGTGCTCACAGATAAACAAAATATAAAAGGAGAATGTACAGAGTTTATGAAAAAATCAAAAAGCACTGACAATTTGACTGCAAGGTGTTGCGTTTATTTTAGCAGATCAAAGTTTTCTAGAATTACTGTTCTTATGTATTTCATTTTCTTACATCTGTGGGTGCTTATTATCTTATGGTATTATGTACCTAAATGAATAAATTATTATACCTTAGTGTTGGTGTTCAATCATGTCAAGTTTATGAACAGCACATTTATACCAAATAACCAATATAAAGTATATGGAGTACACAAGAGCCAAAGCCAAATGAAAACCAATATTTATTTTTATTAAGACAATACAAGATTTCTGTGGTATAGTAAATAACATTTACTGGGCAAAAATAATTTCACTTTTAAATCTCTTATGCTAATAACTCTTATGCTAATTTGAAATGATTTATGGAATAAAAAACAGTCTAAAATGTAAATGTAACTCTTCACCAGTACTGTCAAACAAAAATAATGATTTTTTCAATCAAATAACAATAAATGGGTTTCTGAAGGCCATTGGATCATATTTTATCCAGATTCTAGCAGTATAACCATGACAACAAACAGTTGTTTGACATATCTGGCACAGTAAATGGAAAATTATGTGGGACTTACCCGAGACCATAGACATGCATTACTGAAGAGAGCCTCATGGATATAGTATTAGCTGTGGACATAGTGCCAACGACGGTAACATTAACGAGTCCAACCCATTCCAACGTCTCGGTGAAGAATCCTTCATAAACAATGACCTGCAAGTGGTCCAAAATCATTAGTGATCCTGAAAATACCAACCACTCTGTATTCTACAACTATGCGTTTCTGCCGTTACTCATTGTGTACCTCTGCATACCTATTGTGAGCCTCGTAAAGTACATTTATACTGACATTATGAAGGTATGTCCTTTTTGCATATTTCTAATAAAATCAGTAAATTGAAGAACCTAAATAGTTGCCAAAATATATTTAACAAATAATATAGCTGTCGTTTAAATGGTGGTCGTTGATGAATGATACAAAATTAAAATTTGTTTATTTGCTGAATAAATCACCTCAAGTTTTTTTAAACAAAACGGGTTGTTGTGATAACTCCCGAGCGATAATCCGATGTCCAAAACCTTACACATAACAAACACCATTTAAAAGACATAGGTTCGTGCTCTGTTAAGACCCAATCATTTGATAACATCACCTACAGTAAATGGTGAAATAATGCCATCTTATTTCAATCATCTTACTTCATGTATTCTTCATTTAGGCCCACAATACAGAACCGAAGGAGGACTTCAAGACATGCACTCATGATGCAGATGAAATAATAAGGTTAAAGGTAGAAAATGCATTGTTGAAAGAGGAAATGAATCGGAGAAAGTACACCAGAGATATGCTGAGTGTACTTAAAAATTATGAGTATACGCTACAACGATTTATAGAAGAGCATAAAATCGTAATAGCCGAAAGGGATGCTTTGCAGGAAATGTTAAGTGCCTTAGAAGAAAATTATCACGCTTTAAGTATAAAATATGACAAGGCCAAGGAAATTATAGATGGCTTAGAAAAGAATGAGCAATCTCTGCGGAAACATCTTCACAGATGGGAGGAAACAGTGCAGAACATTGAACAAAAGTACGAATGCTTTAAAGAATATGCGGTTGATAAAATTGATTCGGCCAACAACCAAATAAAGTCAACAGATACGGAATACAAACATGAGATCTGTAAACTTAAGACGAAGGTGATTGAGAGTCAAATAAGGATAAATGAACTGGAAACACAAATGTCAAGCATGTCTCTTAAAGGGACCAAGTGTAAAATGCCGAACTACATGTTTGAACCACTTATCACTAATATTAATTGAAATGTTGCATTAAGTATCAGTATTTTTGTGTAGGGGCCATCATTAGCAGCGTGAATTAAATTTTATTATTTATTTATGAGCATCGCTTCTATTTTAGTTATACATGGTAATAAGTTAGGTGTTAGAATATATTATTTCTCGATCTCGTTTAAATACATCAAAACTGCTTGATTTTCAGGGGGTAATATCCTACTTTTGAAGATAAAAGTAATTTTTTTCAGAAATTTACAAAAACAATTCACGTAATTTTTCTTTAAATAACTTGTAATCCATTAAAGACTAATTTAGTTCGAATTATCTTTTCCTTTCTCAGAAACTAGTACCCCAGCGACATTTTAGAAAAACATATTCTTTTCTGAAAAAATTATTGAAAATAACTTGTTAAAATGTTAGAAAACGCAACTCCTCAATGTGCACGCTGTGTTATTAGTTAAAAAGTCATCATTGCTTCTCAAGGCTACTAAAGAAGCATTTCTGGATCTATATTTGCCTGAAATTTTTCCCAACAATCTACAGAACAAGGAATTTACATTCATTATAAGAACAATGAAAAAAACATATCATGAGAGATCAAGTCAATTTACTTGACATGTAACAATTTGTATAAAAATATAGGCTGTTCCACTTCAAAATTCGAAACTGAATATTATTTTTTATTTTTTGCATTTATATGCTTCTTGTATCTAAAACACTGAAGGTATTATGCAACATTTAAAATATCTTACCTGTTGTAAGAATTCCACCATCATATTTGTTCCCCACTTGTCCGGTTTTAGTAAATGCATGTTTTTAAAGTAAATAACCACATGTCCCTTCTTAGGTTTATATACACGCCCCTTGTTACTGCTCACAACTATACAGTGCTGTAAAAACGAGCAGTATCAGCTTTTTTGCACACTACTACCATTTTATATCACCTGTTTTAGTTTATGTATTAAATATTCTGGTGTACTATAGGCACTGCAATGTACAGTCGCTACATCAGTATCAGATCTCTCTTTTATTAACTGTTCTAAAATTAAACTAAAATTTCATTTGTAAAGTATGTCTTCAACTTAACGCTAGAAACTCAATGCACCTTTTTGCAGAGCCATGTGGACCTACTAATAGAAAATGTTTCTCTTTCCCTGGAATCAACCATTTGCCCATACAATTAATTGCTAGCGCTACATCTGCTGTTATGATTAATTTATCGTTTGTATGGGTGACAATTTGTTTTGTTATGTAATTATCTATATTTCCTTGTTCATTAAAGTATAAGTTAGTAAAATACTTCGGAGGAATTTCATCTACTAAGTCAAAAATCTGGAAATTGTACTTTGTTAAGAGCAGATTATGTGATTAACTAGAAATGATGCAAAGTTGGCCCTGAAATTTCTAATCTTATGTACAAATCTAAATGGATTTATCTCTTTCTGCAAAACGTATTGTTGGTGTCAGAAATATTGTTGAGACTGTAATAATCTATTAATAAATATCTCAGACATCTCAAACATAATTTTAGATTGTCAAGGGCCCACTCTGCGTAACAAAGAATTATACATGTTGGGCCACCACTTCTTTAGATTCTTCATTTACTTGGCACGCTAAACCACAAATTAAATTAACTGTAAACTCCGGTTTGGTGCAAGATACTTTTATTTGTGATAAAGCTGTTCTTGCTAAAGCAATAACAGATCTGCTTATGATGAGTTCACAATTATTTTGCACCCAATCAATAGCTGAAATTAACCAACATTACTACAAAATAAATGTTTGTATTAGGTATACCTTTGTAAAAATAGTCGTTCATATAATTTCCAAAAACTCCAGTTGTATCTAAATTCCTAATATCACATTCAAGTACATCTTTAACATGATTATCTTTACTTTCAAGAAATACAATTCCCATACGAGATACTGTGGCAGGTGATGCATTTTTCAATTCATGAGTTTCAAAAATAAAATTAACGTTTGGCCCAAATTGTATTCTCCATCCGGAGGGTAATGATAAGAGTCTATTGTCATCAAGAACCGAATTTAAAGACTCTACCCATTCAGGATCAATATCACCATCACAGACAATCCACGACCAAATGTCTGAAGGCTCGGACGTCACTTGTAAGCTATACATTGGTAAAATGCCATCAGTCCATTGTCTGGTATCAATATCTATTTGTCCAAGAAGTTGTGTTCTTGATAATGACTTTGGATTAAACGGTTTTTGTTTAAGAGTTTTCCCCATTTTGTTCAGTGCCTGTAAAAAAAGCTGTTACAAAAGCAACATTATCATCAATCAGTTTTTTATCACTTGCATGAAATAATATATTTCGTACTGCGCTTTTTCCTGAGCATGACGGGCCAACAATAGCAACTCCCATCCTTTGTTGAAGTTGCTGGTATAATTCAACACATTTTTCTAACTAGAAATAAATTTCAAAAACGTAAACAGTCAATTGACAAAGTCAATCTGGATATTATTACTTGTCTTGAATTTATATGCAATTCAAGGTCATTACAGCTTGACTTTAAAATGTTCCATAAGCGCTGGTGGTCGCCGATATCATAAGAAACTGTTGGGAAAACATCTCTGATCAAAGCATCAATTTTTTTGCTGTCGCTAAGTGTTAATTTCGAAATGGTGTCCATTCGCAGAGCTTTAACAATGAGACTAAATTCATCTTCTTGCTTTACACTTGCTTCTTGTTTCATATACTGCCCACAACTGATTAAAACTGTTTTTAGCGCTCTTAAACCCCAGTCATAATGATGTTGTTTGCTTAAAAGTTGGCTAGAATGCAAAAGAAAATGCAGGAATGTGCATGTTACAATAAACTAATAGAAAATTACCTAGATAGATTAAAAATTTCAACTAATTTCTTCGCAATTACACCAGCATTCTTAAATCCATCAGCACGCAGTAACGTTCTAGCAATTTGTTCGTGGTCTGGTTGACTCATCAAAATAGGTCGAAATAATTGCTTTAAATTATCTGGAAGTTTGTTTCTACCACCATAACTGCCACCTGCAGGATTCAGCGTGACAAATATTCCACAGTGGTTGTTCAGTTGCATCTAAAGATTAAAAACAAGAACTGTCAGGTTAGCTTTTAACTTACAGTATGCACATACTTCTTGATCTAGTAAAACAACACTGTTTTTCTTTTCTTTCAAAGCTGTTTGTATTGGTTGAATATACATGCTGATTGTGGACAATGTAGCTTCATCTAATCGATTGAACTCGTCAAAGCAACCCCATGCTCCTGTCTTAACTAGTCCTGATAATATTCTTCCCATAGATGAGGCATCTATACCCTAAAAGTAATATAGTTTTTTAATAGTTTTATTTAAAAAAATGGATTTGCTTATACTTCATCGCAATTGAAAACAAGTACTTGTCTTCCAAGTAAAGATCCTAAAGCCTTAACTGATTCTGTCTTGCCAGTTCCTGCTGGTCCATAAGGATTTCCACCCATCCCTAAGTACATACCCTAAAACATAATAATTTGAAGTAATGGCAATCCTCGCTGATTTTTTTGTTTTCTCGTTACTTGAGTGAGAGTTAAGAAGCATCTATCCGTCAGTGGCGTTCTCACTAATTTTTGACCATTACCTAAGTACTCATAAGAATATTCCATTTCAGCATTTGCCATTTTGATTAAAACATTTCCATTAATCCAATAGTATCTCAATTGTTTTTGCCATGCCCAATCGGATGTTTTTGTTACGTTTTCATTAATTAAATCCTCTATAACTGAAATCTGATGAATAGTGTCTAATATGGATGCTTTTAATTTCAAATTCAAAATTTCACATTCAACATCTGTATCCTGAGGTTCATTTTTGTCGGTAGACGTGTAATAATCTAACTGCGACTGAAAAAGACACAATCAACATTTTTCTGTGTATCATGAAATATAAAAACTCATAATCACTTTATATTTAGCCAATAAACCAGGTAACGTCATACTAGATATAGCCTGTTCACATTTTGTCGTAAACATGATAGAACCAGCAAAACACAGTATTTGAGATGGATACTTCCTAGGATCAAGACTTTGATTACCGTTCAAGCAATCTCCGAGCAACTGCTTTAAAGTTTTTTGCATTGACATAACCAAATTGCTCATCCACACCTACAATTTTTTTTTATTAAATTAAAATATTAATTTTATTAAATCAACGTGTTTGTAGAATAAATTACTTCGACAGGTTTTCCAATATCCACTGCTTCAGATAAAACTACAACTTCTCCTTCCAGAGATTGGATGGCGACGATGGATTGCTCTGATTCATCAAATTGAATACTGTGTATGCCAGCAAATAATTTTTTCAAATGTGATTGAATCACGCTTGTCTTTGTCGACTGACCAACAATCTCTAACAGGTCATCATCACCGAGAAATAGAAATCGTGGAAAACTATTTCTTTTCTCCTGAAAAAAGCATGAAAAAAGCTTATAAACTTGAATACCTGAAGAAAAATATCTTACAGATTGCACTTATTGCCCTGAAATTTTAGACTTTTTCACTAAGAAATATTTAAGCAATAAATCTAACTTTTATGTATAAATCAGGAACAAAACAACCTACAATTGATGGGATTTTAATAATGTAGCTATCAAAAATACAGTCTAGAAACAGAAGAACCTGAACACAGAGTTAATAATCCGAACAATAATAAAGATGTGGATTTGGAACCTTTTTTAAACCTTTAACCTTTTGTAACAAAGTTAAACAATGTCACTACACCAAAAGGGAACAATAACTGCTTGATGCATACTTTGCTAACCAACTTAGCATCATCAGGAGCGATGAAAACCAGACCTGTCGTTTAGCAGAAATAAAAGTTTACCCATTGAAGTTATCATACCCCTCTGGCCTGCAACTTTATTTCACAAGTCATGTTGGCTATTAGTAAATTACATATTGGATGCTTTAGTTCATTGAATAAGTGTTCATTCAACATTGAAATGGTAAGCTTAAAACTTATCTATATGATAAAATTAGGTTACAGTACGATGATAAAATCTCGCACCATAGGACTCTTAAGCTGTGCCCACAATAAGTGTTAAAGTGAGACGCATAGTGGGGGCTATAGCAAATACGCGTTATGCATTATCTCCACTTCATCATATTCCCGATCTGACGACATTGCGGGAATTACGGGCATTATTCAGTTGTTTACCATAAAGAGCGCATCTATTTCCAGTGAACATAATTAAAAGAAATGGGTGTGCACACCGCTGAAGAAAAATTACAACTTATCAAGTGGTATTAAGGTGGCTGGTCTGCAAGCGATTGCCACGATTTATTTATACAGGCCCGCTCCCGCTAGACAAACTATTATCAGAGCGTACTGAGTGTTTTGCACAAGCACGGCTACAAGTGTTATAAAGTCGGTAAAACTCAAGAGATTTTTCCGGAGGATAATATTCGAAGGATGGAGTTTTGTGAGCGAGTAATGGAAAAGGCAAATGAGCATGAAAATATCTCTCATACTCCAAACCAATTATGCGATTAAATATTACATGAGTAACAAGTTTACTTACTGCTAGAAAATTGTCTAAACTCTTCTGACATCTTGCCAATTGATCTTGTAAATTTTCTAATAATGATCGTATGTTAATATATCTACATAGGGAACAAACTCTTGAATCATCACGTATAAATTTTAATAGGTTTCTGAAGTCCTTATCCAAACGTTCAAACCGTGATTTTTCATGTATTAAAGTACCTATTCCAAATATTGGCTCCAAATAAACCCACTTTCTTTGTATTTGTGACAAATTAGTTAAGTAATAATCCAAATCAGATAGTTTGTTTTCCCAAATAGCAGCTCGTTCATAAAAACTTTCAAAATCCGCAGAGTTCTTCACTGATTGCAGCAAGCTCTGATTGTCACCAATTTTGTTCAAAATTTCTTTAAAATCTTTGATTAAGTACACGATTTTTTTGTTTGTGTCCATGTGTTCGGTAAGAATAAAACGAGATTGGACTTCCCACTGGTCTAACTCTGCTAAAGCTTGTCGAACTATAATTTCGCCAGCAGCTTTCTTGCAGATTAATTGCAAATCTTTAGATTTTTCCATAAAATTTGGTAAGTGCAAAAAATCTTTAAGGTATAACATATCAATTGATTTTGGAGCGATTCCCAAAATGGCGTAGACTTCTATCCAGTGAGTATCCATGAAATCTTCACCTCGGACTAATTTTAAAGCAGGGAGCATATCTTGGAACTTTTGTGTTTCTTTTAGAAGTCGAGTCGTTAAAGCTGTTGATTCCATTTTCTGTAATTTTGTCTGCCATTCAAATAAAAATTCTTCAAATTTATAAATTTTTTTGCGGAAAACAATCCACTCTTCATTACTTAACTTTTCCAAGTCTGAAAAGATAAAAAAATTATAAAATGTAGCATTTTCTATAATCTAACATTAGAAGTCGCACCTGTATTAAAATCTTCAAACAAGGACCAAGTGTCCTCAAGGTTTTTCAAATCCAAATCAATGGCATCTGCTAATGAAAAATCCGGAATTTCTAAATTGAACTTTTGGTAATCCTCTCTAAAATTGTGTCCAAATTACTCATTAGTTGTTGGCAAAAATGTTTACACTTACTTTATTTTAGCTTCTTGTTCAGTTAGTAAATTAAACTGGGATCTCTTTTCTTTAATATTGGTTAAATAGTTATTGAGATCACCTAAGGAGTCTGTAGCTATTTGTCCTGAATGTGGTCGTGGTTTCACTTGATCCCATTTTGCTTCAAATCTTTCTAACTCTCTATGCAAATTTTCGGTTGCAATATTTAACGTGGTCTTCACAGTTTCAACCTATGAACGTATTTTCTATGGTTATTTACTGAGAAGAGATGGTAGTGTTAATTCTGTACCTGTTTAGATATGATATGTTTGTGGTTCTCTAATAAGCCACTAAGTCTATCCCATGCTGCTTGAAGTCTAACTGCAGAGTCTATTTGTTCTCGATTCCACGTGGCTAATGTATTGGTCTTCATGCACATTGACATATATAAATCTTCCATCTGTTTTGCAATACAACTCATGTCATTATATAAAAGTATTATGGCAAGTTTTTAGTTTTACAATAAGATATATACACCTTTTGGTTGTTACATTAGTATTTTAATTATTTTATTATTTGTTACCTTATAACAAGCCCTCTGGGAGAAAAATTTTATTCACAAATTCAATGAGATACACAACATGATAAGATACTGGTACATATCACTTCTCCACATAGTTACCATCGTTGTCAAAGCATTTGTTCCATTCATACACCAACATAATGAAATCAGCATAGAAGAAATCAGTGTCCAGATTGTGGGGCTTGAAATGTCGACTGAAATTGTCGGTTCTAAAATGTCAAGCTCCCAGGTGCTTCTTCAACGGTCCGGAGAGATGCAAATTACTTAGTGCGAGGTCCGGGCTGTATGGTGGATGTTCCAATACCCCCGTGTGTGGTCGAGCGTTGTAGTGCAACACTAGGACATATTTCCAGAGCAGTCCCATCAGAGGGCTTGTTACCTTACTTGAAATTAAACCACCCTCGTATATGTAATCAATGATCTTATGATACAGTTACGTGACATTAAAGCAAAACATTGTTAATAAATCTGTTAATCAGGATATTATTATTATTATGTATTGTTTAAAGGGAGAACGTATGATGAGAGAATGTAAAATAGCTTCACTGCCAGAAGTGTAGCAAACAAAGGGTGAAGAATATTAGACTTCCAGGTGACCTTCAATACTATTTAAAGAGTAAGGGTTATTCAAATTTATACTTACATAATATAATACTGCAAACAACTAATTTACTGCAGCTTACCTCTGGTCGATCACGTAACATATTTGCATGTGAAGCATCAGCTTCACCAATCTGTTCCATAGTTACAGGTTGTCTATTTAATGTAGCAGTGGAGTTATCCACATAAAGCTGGAGTTTAACAACATCTTGAACTACAGAATCTTTCAGCGATACTCTTAAAGTATCCCAGTAACTTCTATTGTGTGATTCTAAATCTGAACGAAGTCTGGATAATCCAATAATGAAACAACCAACACGTTCTTCAGTGCTGAAGTCAATAAAATTATGTCGAAAACCAGTCAATCTACTGAAAACAATTATCAGTTATTGAAACTACACATACCTTGGTAGTTTTGCAATCTCTTGTCCAAAAACTTTTGATGCTCTAAAATGCAAATCCCAATCCTGCCAAACGCTTAACTTTGTGGTATCTAACGCTTCCAATGTTAACCATGACTTCCAATGATTTGAAACTGATTGTAGCTGTTCAAATAATTCATCTGTGTTTTTATTTACTTTATCGATTTCATATTTTGATTTGTCAATTATATTAGCAAAGTATTCTACAGTTTCTGAGATACCACGGAAAGTTCTTGGTATATCCAAAAACCTCTTAAGTTGCAAGTCATATTTTTCTTTCAGGACATTTTCATCTGGCGAATAAACTAATAGGTTTTCGCGGTATATTAAATCTGTATATATTTCAGGAAGATAGAGATGAACTGTACTCAAGCTTTTCAAGTACTGCATCTCTAATACTTTTCCCAGTTGCTTATCCAGATCGATTTTCCAATTTTGCATCGATTTGAATCCTTTATTTTGTACCTGAACCATAATTTCCCGTATAGATTTTGTGGTATCTTTCCAGCGCTGATAGTGCTTGATTAAGTCAACATTTTCCAATTCTCTTATCTGAAAACATACAGTTTTATTTAGGATAGAGAAAGTGGGAATAACCGGAATAGCCAAAATCAGTCATACTACAAAGCAGTAATTTTATGCAAAACAAAAATACCGATAATGTGATAATGACAGCACAGGATTTATTAACTTCCCTATAATAAATCGAAATGTTACATTACAACTTTCATACCAATCTCTCTTAAGAATTATGATCGTGAAAATCATAATCATTGCATCAACAAACATGTTATGTCATCATAGCAAACTGAATGCTCCAAGGAGCAAATCCATAGGCAAAAAAGACAAAACAGAACACTATAATAAAAACTAAATGTATAGGAGACAATTGAAGACCAATTTTGCTGCCACACATCTCACACAACATCATCAGCAATCTCAGTGATAGAGATTTAGCGATTGTTCATAATCATTTCATAGAAGACAACCAAAAGAAGAACAAAAAAGACAAAAAAAAAGTTTAATTGATAGAAGATTTGCCAAATGTAACATTCAAAACATGTTAGGGACGACTGTACCAATGCAACAACAAGAAATAGTGACAATTGGGCTTACACAGCTCATACTTATAATTAACTTGACTTACGACTCTTATAGAACAAAACTTACAACCCTTGTATTTCTGTACTTCCAAAAGTCTGTATATATCCTATTGATGAAGCTGTCATTGTATCTAAGAGGAATGCATTTCCAAATTGATACAAGTGTCCTTTTCATTTTGGCATAGCATAAGAGACTAATTAGATCAATAAATCGATTAGGATTAGTCGGCTAATAATATGTATCCAGACTGAGACCAGAAATCTACAGATATTTAAATTTCGAGTAATAGTATGCCATATAACAATATGCAAAGTAGTTAGGCAGATTCTAAATGACCACCTTAAACTTCGTTAAACTTTTGCATTGATTTTCCTTCCAAAAGTCAGGGATTCTCCATAATGCATTTACCTTTACGATAACTTGATTATGAAAGCTGGTCAACATGTTATTCTCATTGGACAATTTTTCAACTGCATCCTTTAACTTATGTATGTACTTCTCAACCAAATTTACATCAGCCCAATATACAACTTCCTCCTCTTGCACTAGTTTTGATAAATTAACCGCACTCGCTAACATCATTGGACGTTGTGACATAATCATTTTATCTCCAATTGTGTTATGAAAGTTAGCTATCTAAAAC